>JABTXL010002731.1:3646896-3658867 GCA_025134845.1 Neodon shergylaensis | reverse complement strand
CTTTCAAAACTGGATCAGGTTTCCCTGTTGACCAGGGGCTCCTCTTAGAAAATTCTGTCGCTCTGTTTCCTGGCTCCTGCCAGGGGCCAAGATCCCTCTCGCCCCTTAGAAGGGTCTTCAGGAACACTGCCAGGGGCCAAGTTCCCTCTCGCCCCTTAGAAGGGTCTTCAGGAACAGGACCCGGCTCCTTCCTTGCTAGGGATCTCGCCAACCAAAGGCCTACCTCTTTGCTTTAATTGTAGAGGGGCAATCTGCTCTCGGTGTTGTGCTCCGGTTCCTGCTGTCTGCCGCCGCCGCCGCCGCCTGGGCCTCCGCTGCCCTAGTTAGATATCTATTGCTGTGATGAACACCATGACCAAAAGTAACCTGGGGGAGGAAATGGCTTATTTGGATTCCACGTCCGCAGCACTTCCATTGTGAAGGGAATTCAGAGCAGGAACCTAGAGGCAGGAGTTGATGCAGAGGCCATGGAAGATACTGCTTATTGGCTTGCTCCATGGCTGGCTCAACCTGCTTTCTTAGAGCATCCCGGACCATCTGCCCAGGGTAGCACCACCCACAGTGATCTGGGCACTGGGCCCTCCCACATCAATCATTAATCAGGGCAGAAACCTCAGAGACTTGCTTAGGAGCCAATCTGATGGGGCATTTTCTCAACTGAGGTTCCTTCTTGTCGGATAACTCTAACTCATGTCAACCTAACAACAATAACAACAACACCCACCTAGCACATGTATCGATTTAGGATTAGTTACTTTTGTGTCAACTTGTAATTAGTTAATTTCACGTCAAGTTGTGGCTCAGTTTTGTCTGGGCTCAGGGTGCCCAGATGTGTTTCTGGAAGAGATTAACTCTCATTTTGGTACAGAGTAAAATCCTTTTTGATTCGCTGATGGAGAAAAAAGCGTTAGAGGAGAAGAGATCTCTCCATCGCTCTCAGTCCTCACTCTGGACTTACACTGCCGTCCCCACCATGCCCTCCCGATTCCCATCTCTTACCCTAGGCACAGCATTTTGGCCTGAGACTGAAGTACACCTTGTGTTTTTCTGGCTCTCCGGCTTAAGTATGACATATGGTGGGGGTTTCGCTGCCTCTGTAATAGTGTGAACCAATTCCCATCATAAATCTGCCTTTATAGACCTGTATAAGCCCTACTGGGTCTCTTTCCCTGGAGAACCCTGACTAATACACGAGCTGAGATAGGATATTGGACACGGCTCCAGGTACACCATCCTAGTAAATATTTACTGAGCCTATTGTGCCTCAATAATTTCCCCGCAGTGTGCAGATTATAGTAGCTCACATTTTATCCTAATATGCTCCATGATGTTTATGCCGTGTGATCTATAGTCAATATTGATTTTGCCAGCCCTGCTACTGCTCATTTGTGCTTCTTTAGCACGATTTCCACTGGCAACTTACAGGGTGCCTGAGAGGCAGGTAGGGAAATGGTTTCATTCTTTCGCAAAGAGCAGCGCATGTGAGAAAGATGGAGTGGAAGGCATTTTTACATCCGTAGGTCTCTCTACCAGGGAGGAGAGGCTGCTCATGTGCTACTTGCAGTCAGAGTTTCGTGGATTCTCACATCAGTTACTGATACCTGAGGATGACACAGTCAGCCACTGTTATCAACACACATACACAGGGCCGCTATTAATTGCAATAATAATGGGGGCATCCTCTTTTATTCTTCTTGGACTCCTGCTGACACTTTCTTATTTTTTCCTGTACTATTTTTTTTAAAGTATTTATCTTTTATTCATGTGTATATGTGTCCATCTCTCTGTGTGTAGCTGTTGCCTGTGGAAGCCAAAAGACAGTGTCAGACCCTCTGGAGCTGGAGTTACAGGAAGTTGTGAACTGTCTGATGTGCATGCTGGGAACACAAAAACAGAAAGTGTTCTTAACCTCTGAGCCATCTCTCCAGCACCCTCTTTTCTTACTTGCATAGTGTGTGTGTGTGTGTGTGTGTGTGTGTGTGTGCACACTCACACGCACATGTATACACACAGGTCTTCTTAGGTAACCTCACCTGGTATGTGTTTATGAATGCATTTGTCATTTCCTGTCCAGAAGACAGCTTTTCATAACTACCTCTCACCCCCCTCAGAGTCTTACAATCTTCCTGATTTTTCTGTTATGTTCTCTGGGTCTGGGAGTGGGATATGTAGATGTTCTGCTTAGAAACATTAATCTCTTTATTCCCCCAATTTTCCCCCCTAGTAGTGGGAAAAGCAGAGGGTACTTTTCTAAAAGTTACTGCCTTTATTAAATTAGACAGCGCAAGGCTTTCAAAGCTCTCAGCACTGGCAATCAGTTCATATTTACATAAGTTATTGATAATGTATGCGCACCATGTGAGTGCAGGTGCTTATGGAAACCAGAAGAGGGCAACAGATCCCCTGGAGCTGAAGTTACATGGGTGTGAACTGCCACGTGAGTGCTGGGAACTGAATTCTGAATGAGTAGCCAATGCTCTCAACCCCTGAGTCACCTCTCCAGCCTTGATGGCATCAGTTCTTACAGTCCCTCCTGTGATGGGCTTGACTATAGTGGGGCTTTGCTTGTATTTGAAGCGAACCTCAAGTGCATATGGAGACACTGCCATTAAAATACCCTGCTTTGCACACAGCTCGTGGCAGCTTTGATCAAGAACACAGGCTGCTACAGGCTGCTACTTGTTAGCAGTCCCTGCTGGCTTGGGGAAGTCTGTAATGAGTTTAAAATGAGTTTTTCAATCTTTTTGTTGAATCTCTGATGTGATTTAGTGACAGAGTGTCTTTTAATTTGGGCCTCAGTGGGAGTGTTTCATTTACGGTATCAAAGCATTTTCAAAAGTGCATGAAGGAATTCTCGAGTAAAAAAATAATCCATAGAAAATATTATGTCTAACAAAAAAAAGGAGACCACAGGCTTGAAATAACAGCAAAAATAGATAAAATATATGGAAGATCATTGGTAATAATTCCAAAAATAGATCCACAAAGGACAGAAAGAAAAGGTTCAGGTGAACACAACCATGCAGCCCCTTGTAGCTCAGGCACAGGGTGGAAACTCAGGGGTGTCTTCAGAGATGCGATCCTTCGGGGGAAAAAATGGAGTCACAAGCTGCAGGAAGAACACAGAGGCTACAGTTTGGGGGACGAAGTAGCAGACAGGAGAGAGCTGGAAAGAGAGCAGCTCTGAGGAAACCAGAAAGTACCCATTAATGTATGCACACGAGTGGAGGATGAGCTCTATCAGGGCCTGGTGCAAAGGCTGTTGGGAGCAGCACTGGCCTCCATCACATATTTCAGCAAACCTCACCTCGCCATCACCATCAGTATTGGTTGAGTCCACAGAAGTGTCTTCCCTTGTTGGTTGGGAACATGCAACTCTGGAGTGAGTACCCTTCCTGTTCAGCTTGATTTATTTATTTTAAAATTAGGACCAAAGTGAATCAAAAATAATTTTCAGTAACAGATGAATGTTAGAACAAATTGTGTTCCTGAGAATGCACCAGTATCTAGCAACTGATATAGAAAAACTCACATTGTCTAGTATTCATGCAAAAAAAAAAAAAAGTTCAAGGCAGCAAAGGAATCAGGTCAACATGAGAAGAATTGAGGCTACCAGTCAACCAGACAACCAATTTGTTGGTCATTTAAACCAAGTGAGAGTTGGTTATAGCTGTTGCTAAATAATTAGAGATATAGTAAATTTTAACAGTTAGAATATATTTTCCTTGTTCAAGACATTAAGATGAATTTTATTTTTTAATTAAATTGTTTATTATTTTTATTTATGCTTCTGTATTTGTGCCTGCCTGGGAATACACAGAGGCCAGAAAAGGGCATTGGATCCCCTCTAGCTGGAGTGATGAGTAGTTATGAGTTAGCATGCGGGTGCTGTGAACTGGACTCTAATCCTCTGCAAGAACAGCAAGTGCTCTTAATTGCAGAGCCAATGCTCTACCTCCAATCCCCTGTTTCTGAACATAAAACGTAAGAGCCTTGAGGAAGGAGCCCATTTTTGAAGGAATGTGTTTCAGAAATTCTGGGAAGTTTATTTACCTGCGTAGGACCCTACCTGGGCCATCACTCTAGCAAAGCTCCAGCTATTCAGCCTTGGTATTTGGGTGCACACTGTAACTTCTTCCCCAAGGAGGCTCTTCTGTCTCTCTCGTAGGTCCCGTGGTGTTTCCGAAATTGAAGCTATCTCAGAGGTCTTCCTGCTGATGTTAAGTTCAGCATCGTGTCCCAGAAGAATCGCATACCACTGAAGATCACACCCAAAACGACCTCTTCAAGCTCTGAGGCACCATGGAAAACTCAAAGAACAATAGGGGTTTCCAGCAAGCCAAACCAGCAAAGGTGCTTCCTATCCTGGGCTGGGAATGTTGCTCATCCCATAGAGTGCTCGCTCACCATGCCTGAGGCCCTGGGTTCATTCCTATAAACTGGATGTGGTGACTCATATCTGTACCCAGAACTCTGGAGGGGAGGCAAGGAGGATCAGGAGTTCAAGGTCATTGTCTGTTATATAGTGAGTTCATTAAAGCCAGCCTGGGCTCTTTGAGATCCAGAAGAGGGTAGAGGGACTACTTTTCAGGTCATTCTGAGGGTCAAAGCCAGGAATATTAAAAGTCAGGGGCTTCAAATGAAAACATTATTGTTGCTCTCACCATTCACTGTCTAGGGAATGGTATTGCCCACAATGGGATGGGTCTTCCTGCATCATTTAGACATTCCCCCCCCCCCCGCCCACACACACACAGACATACCCACAGAGGCAATCCAAGCTAGATAATTCCTCATGAAGAACCTCTTCTTTGGGGCTGGAAAGACAAGTCAGTTGTTAACTTTTTGCTGCTCTTGCTGAGGAACTAAGCTTAGACCCCAGCACCCACACCACGCAGCTCACAGGTAACTCCAGCTTGAGAGGATCCCATGTCCTCCTCTGGCCTCTGTGCACCTGCACTCCTGTACACATACCCGAAAATGAAAGTAAAGTAAATCTTGGAAGAATAAATTTTTAAGAAAGCAAGCCAGCAAAACCTGGGGGAATGATTTCATCTCAGTCTGTTTTCCCAGCAAACTTTAGAAGGCTTCTTTCCGTCTAAATGTAGACTGAGATCCTCCAAGGACGTGCATTTATTGTAGGCCAGAAATGTTTGGGGTTTGTTCTTGAGGTAATTTGAAATTATACCCTACAACTTTCATGCCCGTCTCAGTTTTTAATGAAAACAGCAGGCAGCAAGCACACACGTATTTCCTTATTACTGTTTATCCCCCCCACCCCCACACTTCTCAGGTCCTGAACCGTCTATGCATGACAGCAAGATGTAACTTTCCTTCCCTATAAACCATTACATTGGTGCCAGAGGGCAGTACACTGAGAACATTGCTGGCTAAACACACAGTACAGCCTTCATGCTTCGAGTAAACACTTCAGCTCGTAATTTCTCATTGTTCACACTGGAAACTATCAAGCAAATTCATCTTAAAAGGGTTCTACTGCCCATCTGAGCACCTAATTCACAAAGCTACCTGCCAGCTTCGCTGAATGTCTCCTGAGATGCTGCTCTTTAACCAAAGAAACAGTCTCCCAGGGAGGAGATGTCACAAGCTGATGGCTTGCACAGAAGACTGTAACAGAATCGCGCTTACACCAGGGCCAGGCTAGCCCCTGCCTGCTCTTTGCCACTCATCTCCTAATGGGCACCGGTTTTCTATTTAATTCTGGACTAATGAGTAAATTGATTTTTTTTAAAAATTATTTATTTATTAATTTACTTTAAGTATTTATTTTGAAATCACGGAGGAGTAGTGGTGGTTCAGAATTCCTTTAACTCTGCGTGTGTGTAAATGCGTGTGGAAGGCGGAGGTCAGTGTCTTCGTTCTCATTGTCACTCACCTTATAGTTTATGAATATTTAAAAAACATGTGTGTATGTGTATGCATGTTTTTGTAAAACCTATACATAAATGTGTGCTACCGTGCATGTGTGGAGGTCAGAGAACAACTTGCAGAATCCGTGTGGATTCCTGGGACTAAACAATGAGATTGAGCCATCTCTTTGTCCCCTCCTTCACCTTGTATATTTTGAGCCCTTGTTCTCTCACAGAATCTACAGCTCACCAGTTGGCTAGGCTGGTTTCCAGTGAGCTCCAGATATCTGCTGTCCCTGTTCTGCAACCCACTGCATTTCCAATCCACACCATCACGGCCATGCTGGTCTGTTCAGTGTAGACACTGACAGTTTGATCTCAGGTCCTCCTGTTTCTGGGACAGACACCGACTAAGCCAGCTTTCCAGCTTCTGTGTCACTGTTTCTTTAACCATTCCCTGTAGAAAATGTCTGGACCGGTTCCCATTTGAGTTATGACAATTACAGTTACCGTGAACAGGGAATTCTCATTGGTGGGTTTTTTCCTGGTCATATGAAAAGGAAAAAAAGAGAAAAGACCCTCCAAGTTAAACAGAACTCTTTTTCTATAATGGGCGATTCTCTTCTCCATTTTCAAGAAATAAAGAATTTTGTGATGAGCCTGACTATAGTTAAGAAGCCCTTCGTCTCCTTGGATCGTGCTGGATTCCTGCTGTTCCTCAGAGATATTAAGTCGTTGGGGTCTTTTGCGATCTTGGCTTTAAAAGCTACTTCCATTCTTCTCCACAGGACTGTTTACTGTTTACTCCATCATGGGCACAGAACTGCCAGAGGACAGCGTGAGCCCTGTTTCTCACACGGCTTCTAGGAACTGAAGAAGCGAGGTGGGAGGGGGGAATCGATACTAGAGACCACCATCCTTCATCAGCCACGACAGGGCTGGTGGGAACACTATTTCCAGCTTCGGTGAGAATTGGATTATAAGCGTTGGGAAAGCAGAAAGAGATTTTTGATGGTAAAATACACCTCTACCTCCGAGGATGGATGGCTTTGCTGAGGAAATCTAAGTACACAAGCCACAGCTTCAGGAGACTGGGAGCAGGGAGAGGCAATATTGAAGCTGAATGCCACATTGCTTTTCTCTGTCGCTTTTATTTCCTTCAACTATCCTCATTGTCATAAAAAATTAGAGTACTTCCCTCTCCTATGAGCCTCCTCAGTCAGAATTCCAGCACCCTAAAGATAAAGTTTGTAATTAGCACACGATAGTGAATAGCTTTTGTGACAGTCTGTCACCAGTTAGCCTGACTTAAGGGTCCCATGGGAGTGGGTGGGACTCTGTAGGAAACTCTCAACTTGCTGCTTAGAGGGCAGGTGTCCCCAACCAGCCTCAGCAGCAAATATAAAGAAGTGATATTTCCGGGAAATGGCTCAGTGGGTAAAGGGCTTGCTACAAAACATCTTGAGTTTAGATTTCTAGTACCACGGGACTGCAGGTATCTATAGCCACAGCAGTGAAAGAGTAGCAGAGATAGGTGGATGCCCAGGCTTTCCTGGCTAATCAGCACATGGTGAGGTGGGGGTATGAAGCCCTTTTACATGAGAAAATTGAGATGTGTGTAGAACAGGAGAAAGACACAGAGCTCAGAAGTTATCAGGAGTGGTCAGGATGGACAGGCGTGCCCCTGAGCCTGACAAGATTGAATGATTAACTCGTACTTTCTGGGATTGTTACAGCATATGCCAACCCCTTTCTATTTCTCATCTCTTTGGTGCTTCCTGGGCCAACATGAGCTTCAGAGGGAGCGTGGCTTAGCCCAATCACAGCAGCAGAACATCCAGGCAGTACCTGAGCAGAGGAGAAGAGCTCAGACACTAGAAATAGGCACCAACGCTAAGCCACATCTCTGCCTTTCAATAGTGGGGGATCCAAAAAGGATTCCGCGTCTCTGTGCCTCAGTTTCCTCCTATGAAAGGAGAACCTAACTCCCAAGTCCAGTGGGACAGAACTCCTGAGCCAGTGAGCAAAGGGCACTTGAAACTTCTAAACAATTGAAAACCTCTCATTTGATTAAGAAGCAGACTGAGAAGGTGGCTTGGTGACACAGTGTTTGCCTTGCAAGCATGGGGACCCAAGTTTAAGCCCCAGCATCCACTTAAAAAACTGCTCGTGGTGACACATGTTTATAACCCTAGCCCAAGCCTGATGATAACTTGATCCCTGCAACCCACATGAAGGGAAGGGAGAAAAGTGGTGCTATGACATTGAGCTCTGACCTCCATGTGTGTGCTGTGCAGCATGACCCCCATCACATACACACAATAACAACAAAAAATTAAGACCAATACAAATGGACCTGACAAACTGCTTAATGGAGTACCAATGTGTGCCAACTACAGCCACATAAAACCTGAGAGAGCTTGGAAAAGAATACTAGGCACAAAAGAAAAGAGCTAAACGCAGTTTCTTGGTAGCCACATTTTTTCAGATAGGCTCTGCTTGCTGGCAGCGAGCAAGGGCATCGTGGCTCCTATAACAAACAGCTTACTGACTTCAGCATAAGAAATGGTGGCTTCCTGGTTTGTGCTGGCAGCATGAACTCTGACTCTTTCAGGAGTCATTTAAATAGGGTTTGTGAGCAGCACACTATAGTTGCTTAATGGTGACATAGACCAGCTGCAACCCTGGAGCTGGGGTGGCATGCATGGCCCTCAGAGGCAGAGATCATGCCTCTGCCATCTTGTACTGGACAGAGCCAACAGGCAGGACCAGAAAATTGGTCCTAGCCATGCCTGCTTAGCATTTTTTTTTAAAAAGTGCTCTTGATCAGAAAATAATTACAGATATGCAATAAAGACAGTGTCAGATATATAAGAGGTCTAAATTGTCACAGTGTTGGATAAATGTATGTAGACTTGGGAGAGAGAAATAGTTATAAAAAGAAGTAAATGGCTTTTAAAAAAGTAGTCTTTAAAGAGAAAGATTACAGTCACAGATTAAAGGAGTAAAGAAAAATAAGCCATATAAAGATGGAATAATACATAGAAAGTCTAGATTATGTATATTATTGTATTTACTTTGAATTTTTTGACTGGGAATGAGCTAAGTACAGAGAGACATTTCAAATTGTACAGGCTGCTAAGCTACACCAACGTATATATTTTAAAGGTATCTTGACTTCAAAATTTGGGTCTATGTTGCTTTAGAAAAGAGATTCTGCTTTTGTTTTCATAGAGGATAAGAACTTATGGATTCCTTCCAGCCTAATGTGGTTTGATGGACCAAGATTCCCAAAAAGGTCTTCAAAAAAATTACTTTACCCAACAAAAAGCAGGAAGAAGTTTGGAGAGAACTATGCTCAAATTCCAAAATATTGTTTATAAATGTTTGTTTACATTTAAAGGGAGATATGCTATAGAGATGGATATTTTGCATTGGTAAGGATCTTGGTTTATTGATACAAATTTAAGGTCAATTTTGTTATATGTATATTTCTGCACTTGATTAAAGTATTGTTTGTGAAGCTCATTTAAAACTGTAATGTATAATTAAGAAATACAGGTTAATAGATAGTCATCTATAATAGTCAATTTGTAGTCATGTTAGATTTTCTTGATGTATAAAGATATATATTTCAGATGGACAGATAATCTTCAAATCTTTCAAGGATTAACAGAATATGGTATTTAAAACGTTTTAGGAACTTAGGACTTTTTATGACAATGAGACATATCTGCTCCTGGCAGCGCCAATTATTTCAAGAGGAAGATGGGCATTGAAAAGGCTACTTATAAAGTTTGCTAGTCATTTAGGCAAGAAACTGCTCTTGCCTGGAGTGCTTGATGTTATGCTGTATGAACTGGACATACAGGCCCCACAGAAAAATAATTGCTGAACTCACCTGAAGGTGATATAGTCCTTCAGGGCTCCTGCTTTATGAAAGAGTCTGCCAGACACTCTTCAGGACACAAAAGAAAGTTACTGACAAACTTTCAATATAGGTGGAACTGTCTTTTAAATTTCCTGCTTCATGGAAAAGTCTGCCAGGTACCATAGGCCTGAAGGCTGAAAATGGGTGCCCCAATGTAACAGAAGAACTTTGGGTGACTGTCCAGGCAGGGAGATATCTCTGTCAATTCTAGGGTTTTAGAAGTTGATTACAATGCACTTCCTATTAACTTAGGTAATATTATATCCTTCTGGGTTCTTTGATGGA
Organism: Neodon shergylaensis; assembly: GCA_025134845.1. Classification (NCBI taxonomy): domain Eukaryota; kingdom Metazoa; phylum Chordata; class Mammalia; order Rodentia; family Cricetidae; genus Neodon; species Neodon shergylaensis. The sequence goes on along the minus strand of JABTXL010002731.1, from coordinate 3,648,781 downwards.
GTTGAAGAATAGATAGTTACCGTTTTCCTTAGTTAAAGATAAAGTAGATATAAATATTGTAGCTATAATTCTTGTTTGATAGCTGTTTTGTTGTATGTAATCATGCTGTGTTAAAGTTAAGACCTTCCTTTTTATTTAGACAGAAAAGGGGAGGTGATGTGGGATTCTCCTATGTATGTTGTGAATACCATTAGCTAATAAAGAAACTGCTTTGGGCCTATTGCAGAGCAGAATAGGGCAAGGTGGAAATTCCAAACAGATAGAGGAAGAGAGAGTATGTGGAGTTAGAAGAGAGCCACTACAGGAGACAGATGCCGGACACCAGACAGAACCTTACCAGTAGGCCACAACCATGTGGCAATACACAGATTAATGGAAATGGATTAATTTAAGATATAAGAACTAGCCAATAAGAAGTGTGAGTTAATAGGCCAAGCAGTGTTGTAATAATACAGTTTCTGTATGATTATTTCGAGTCTGGGCAGCTGGGAAATGAATGAGCAGAATCCACCAACATACCTAGAGAGGAAAACACCCCTCAGAAAAAGTGATCTTTTCTATAGACTTTGGTATAGTGTGCTAAGCCATCCAGATTGTAGTTTAGGGTGATGGCTCCTTTGGTTACTCTCTCTCTCATCCCTTAAATGTGTGCTCTTTTCTGCTCAGTGAACTCTGTCTGTGTTCTTACACAACTCCCTGTGTGTTGTGAATCCTTTCAACAGAGGCCACAGGACCTGAGAACCTAAGAGAGTGCAGAGTAAAATCCAGATGACAGTTCAGGGACAAAAGATGTGTTCTCCAGGGTCTCACACCATAGTATTGTGGGAATAACTGAGCTATGAGAGATTTCAGAGACCCAGAGAGCCCCATGACTGAGATCCCCCTGCATCCAAAGACCATTCACCATTCCAGTAGCTAAAGCTTCATGCCCACTATATAACAAATTGTTATATAACAAATGCCCACCTTATGCTCTGCAGGCTTGGCTGTCTGCTGACAGAATCCAGACCCAAGAACAAACAAAACCTTGTTTTGTCAGTTGGGACCCTTGATTTAACTCTTGTAGGTAACCGAGCTCATATGAAGAACACCCGTAGTTTGGAAAGGGTGACTTAATTGTGGACATGCGCTCAGCTGAAAGGAAGCAGAGTGGAATGAAGAGACTCACAGCATCTGTAGGTGAGACACAACCAAGCACATGCGACCTCATCCCTTTGAGAATGTGATCCTTGTTAAGGTTCTGTCATTCCTCCTTTTTAAAAACAAAACAAAACAAAACAAAACAGGATCTCTCTGTGCAGTTATCAAACCCATGGCTCTCAAACCCTTTGGGGATCAAATAACCCTTTCATGGGTGTTACATATCTGATATCCTGCATATCAGATGTTTACATTATGATTAATGACAGTAGCAAAATTATAGTTATGAAGTAGCAGCAAAAACAATGTTGTGCTTCAGGGTCGCCACAACATGAGGAACTGTATCAAAGGATCGCAGCACTAGGAATGTAAAGAGCCACTGCCCTATGTAGTTCTGTCTGTATGGAGCTCACTAGATAGACCAGACTGGCTACTCACAGAGATCCTCTTGCCTCTGCCTTGGAATGCTGGTGTTAAAGGTGTGGGCCACTAGGCCCGGCTCTTACTGGGTTTCTTTTTTTCTTTTTCTTTTTTTTCCATATAAATATTTTGTGTGTGTGTGTGTTCATGTGGACATAAGGACAGTTGGCTGTAGTCAGTAGTCAGTTCTTTCCTTCCACCATCTGGGTTGGGAGGATTGGACTCAAGTCATCAAACTTGGCAGCAAGATCCTTTACCAGTTCAGTAATCTGGCACTTTCTCTCTCTCTCTCTCTCTCTCTCTCTCTCTCTCTCTCTCTCTCTCT
>JABTXL010002731.1:3594982-3642440 GCA_025134845.1 Neodon shergylaensis | reverse complement strand
CAGTTGGTGGAGTACTCACATAGCACACAGGAAGCCCTAGGTTCAACTCCCAGCACTATACCAAAATGACATAGTGGTGCATTCTTGCAATCCTAGTATTCAGATGGTGGAGGCAGAAGAGCCAGGAGTTCAAAGTCAGCTATGGTGGTGATTTGAATGAGTGTGTTCACCATTGGCTCAGATGTGTGAATACGTGGTTCCCAGTTGGTGGCACTCTTTGATCGGGTTTAGGAGGTGTGGCTTTGATGGAGGAGGCATGTCATTAGGGGTGGGCCATGAGGTTTCTCTCCTTTGTGGTTGAAGTTCAAATTGTAAGTCCCCAGTTGTTGCTCCAGCCACCTGTCTCCATGTTGTGGGAATTTCTTCAGTCAATAGGCTTTAAGAGACTGGCATCATGGACTCTCTCCCCCTGGAACCATAAGCCCCCAAAACCCTTTCTTCTGTGAGTTGTCTTGGTCATGGTGTTTATCACAGCATCTGACAAGTTACTAATACAGCAACCTAGGGAGGTTGAGGCTGATTTGGGTTACTCTACATCTGGTCTTGGAAACAAACAAGCTGGGGAGATACTCCTCATGTAGGTTTTAGATACCCAGTGATAGCATGGAGATTCCACATGTTAATCCAAGTACCCCAAACCAACTGCTATGAAATCTTGAATAAAATTCAAATAAATGCATCACTTACAGCTTTAAAAAGTCATTGTCTCAGCCTGGCGGTGGTTGCACACGCCTTTAATCCCAGCACTCGGGAGGCAGAGGCAGGCGGATCTCTGTGAGTTCGAGGCCAGCCTGGTCTACAAGAGCTAGTTCTAGGACAGGAACCAAAAAACTACGGAGAAACCCTGTCTCGAAAATAAAAACAAAACAAAACAAAACAACAAACAAACAAACAAAAAACAAAACAAAACAAAAACAAAAAAAGTCATTGTCTCCATTACTCCTTTGGGCATTTTATGTATGCATACAGTGTATTTTGATCATATTAGCCTCACTCTCCTCCCACTAACCCCTCCTAGATCAATACCCAAAGAATTAATAAAAATATTTGTAAAGAGTTTGAGGCAAGTTTAGGATGCACAATAAAACTCTGTCCGAAAACCTCCTCACCTCTGGCAGCAGGGAAAGATGAAAGGAATCTTTGAGGGGCAGGAGAGATGGCTCAGCAATTAAGAGCCTTTGGTGCTCCTGTAGAGAACATGGGTTTCGTTCTTAGCACACAAGTCTAGCAGTTCACAACTGTCTGTAATTCCAGCTCCAGGGTGTCTGGTGCCCTCTTTTGGCCATTACAAGAACTTATACTCAAGTGTGCATACATATAGACATATGCACCCATTAAAATAATAATATGATAATAATAATTATAATAATAGTCTTTAAAAAGAGTCTTTTAAGTTAAAACTAGTTTTACAATAAAGAAACACAAATAAAAACTGGCGGTTCTCTCCTCACTCTAGAGTTTAAGATTCACAACAGAGAAAGATTTTTGTCCATTGCACTTACCAAGACATTTTGGTATTTTGAAAAGAGCCTATTTAGATGACACCTATTTTAAAACAAAGTAAATAAACAGAAGGTACAGAAAACTGAACTCGTCCCAAATTTACTGAGAAATATTGAAGGTCATTGGCAGACTGATGGGTGTCTGTAGTAGGAACCTCACATGAGTGTGACTAGTGACACAGACTGAGTAGTGGCTCAGTATGGATAGCTGGACACAGTATCTGTGTCATCAACTTCGGAAAACCAGAGCTGAATGGGAGCTATGCCCTTGTGGTCACTTCGGTCTCTTTACATCTGGTTGTGTTTGCTCTCTGGTGGACTTGGCCACCACTGCTCCTGAGTAGCAAGCATCATTGGTTCAATCTCTGTTTGTGTTCATTTGCACAAATCTTCTCAAAATTAAGCTAGCATGGGAGTCTGGTGGTGGGAGGGACCCTGTCAAACACAGAGATGGGACTCAGGTGTGAGTGAGAAGTGACCAGTTCTGAGTGCAGGAGTCTAGTATTAACCATGGTCATAGTTGTGTCCAGTGGATTTCTATCCCCACTCTATTAAAAAGCAACAGCAGCTTTTTAGCCATGGACATGGTTTGAGCCTATTTTAAAGATAAAAAATAAAAAGCTATTTGTTTGCAAGGTAAGTTTTTCTTTAATTTGATTCTAATTTTATGCCTGAGTTGGTGTGCAGACTCCCTGTGGTGACTCTTGGGGTGAAGTTCAGGTTATGGGGAGGCACTCCAATTGATGGTAATGAGGAGATTCTGATTGCCCAGTGGGTCTGTGAGTTGGGGGATGGAAGAACACATGGTGTACAGCTCTGTCCTGCTTTCTTTTGTTTGTCATCCATCCTACTGTCCCCCCCCCCGCAAAGCACTCGGTTATACTTACAAATATGGGATCAAGACAAGGTTGATTAAACCTTTCTATGATGACCTGGCAATTTTTATGTCAACTTGAAACAAGACAAGGTCATCTGGGAAGAAGAAATATTAATCAAGGAAATGCCTCCAAGGACTTAAACTGTAGGCAAGTTTGTGGGGTCATTATCTTGATTATTGATGGATGTGGGAGGGCACAGCCCATTATGGACAATGTTGCCCCCAGGAATGTGGTCCTAAGTCCTATAGGAAAACAGGCTGAGCAAGCCAAGGGGAGCAAGCCCATAAGCGGTGTTCCTCAATGGCCTTTGTTTCAATTCCTGCCTCCAGGTTCTTGCCTTGACTTCTCTTGGTGATGGGGTATTGCTCAGAAATGTCAACTAAATAAGCCCTGTCCTCCCCAAGTTGCTTTTGGCCATGGTGTTTCTTCACAGCAATAGAAACATTTGACCTCTGGAAGTTCTAACAAACTGGGCTCAGCTGCCCATTCTCAATACACTAATTAAACAGACACTGGTTACGAAGAACAGAGAAAGGTTTACTTATGGCTGGCCAACTTGGGAAAAAGAATAAATAAGAGGTCCAAATACCACCCCAGTCCATCTTTGGGGTTCTGACCTATGGTTTAGATTTAAATACACATATGCATCACTAAGATGTCCTGGCTACTAAGGTGTGGTCCTTCCTGTCATTGATAACATCACTAGGTTCTGGTCTTTCTTACAAGGTTGTTTGACAGATGCTAGAACTGTGTGACACCAATTCCTGGAAGACAAGTTCTTCCCCTGGTTGGCAGTAGAGTTCAGCTTTTCTCTCCCAACCACGTAAGATTCCAGGGGAAATTCTAGTTTTTTTGGGATGGTTGCTTCTTGAAGTGAGTGGCACAACTCCTTCTCTTTGGAATTTCTTTCTTCTTGCCAGGATGATGTACGAGTTACAGTTCTGAGGGTAAAGGTTTCCCCAGTACAAGTGTTGCAGCTCTGAGGGGAAGGGCGTTCTGGCAGTTGGGAATCAAAGAATACCACAAAGTCCCGCTGCACAACAGTCTTCACACAAGAGATTTATTGGGAAAGGCACAAGTGGGTGGATGCCTCTGCTCTAAGAAACAGCAGAGAACTGAATGGGAGGCAGAATTATTTGGGGAGTCTTCGGGGTAGAGTTTTACAGGGAGGGATTTCAATTCCTGAGCTTGGTAGAATTTCAAGCTCAAGGGTTGGTGGGTTTTTGAAACTGGCAAGTGAGCTCAGACAGACAGACAGACAGATTAAACACACGCACACACAATACACCTTTTTTCTTCTTTATAAGACACAGCACTTACAGTCGTTCAACCCTGTGTAAATTTCTTTCATTAGAGTCCAGTGCTCTTTATTTCAATGATTTGCTTGCAGATTGGACTGCAGAAATTTTCCCTGCAAGCCCTCCCCCCCAAAGAACAAAACCTTGAAACTCTAACACTGTCTGATTTAATTCTAGGACCCCAGTTACAAATTCAATGCCTGGAACAGGATGGACACCAAATAATTCCAGCAACGAAAAGAGGAGAAAACCTTCTAGGAGATCTTTCCAACTAATTAATACAGGATTCTGATCTTGCTCTAAACGTGATGTCTATCAAGAGCTTAGTTAGACTAGATGGAAACACAGAGTCACAACAGTGTGAGTGTGTGAGTGAGTGTGTGTGTGTGTGCACACGTGTGCATCACTTCATTTGGTTGTTTTTCTTAAATTACACCCTGAGTGATGTAATGGCAGAGAAAGAGTGTCTTTAACACTCAGAAGTAAGTAATTTTCCACAGAGAGAAAAGCGTGTGAATTTCAGAGCTCCCAAACCTTAAGCGTAAACCCTGCTGTTTACTTCTGAGTGTCCCTGGATGGGCCATTTCTCTTTGCTGAGCTTTGAAGTTCATGAATCATTAATCAGAGACTGCAATGCCCATTGTGCCAGCTCTTCGTTAGCATCAATAAGACACGGCAATTAGATTCCGTCCCCAGCACAGAGCAGACAGCTCAAAATGTTATCTCCTCTTCACAGAGCAGAACCCTGGAACTGCCCTCCAGAGAGCTGGGCGGGGGCACACTGTTCTCAGAACGTCTGAAGGACATTTATCTCTTCAATCAGATCCTAAAGGCAAAGACATCCAGAAGCTAAAGAAAATGTCTGCTGCTGATTCTACTGAGGACGGCTTATATCTCATTCTTCATGGACTGAGAAAGTTGAGACCCAGACTCATCTATGACAACAGTGAGTTTACAAAGAGCTAACAGTGGAAAGTGACCTTCCACCCTGATGGACACGTGCCAAGTGAGAAGATAATTAAATTATGACAACAGAGTCACAGGGTGTGTGTGACTTAACTATTCTTTTTACCTGAAATAAAATGTCACATAGAATGTTTCAGTGATCTGTAGAATTCCAGGTCTCTCCACCACCGTTTCTCAGCTTTCTCTCTCTCTCTCTTTTCCTAGATTGTATGCAATATCCTGCCCTTGTTATGGGCTGTGAAGCACATGGTTTGCTGTAGAATTTTGAGCTGGTTAATTAGCCTCCCTCAAAGCAGGCTCCTGCTGTTTGTTTGCTAGGTTTCTGGGTGTCTGTGGTCACTTGCCTTGGTGATCATTTTACTTTTGTGGGGCTAGAACAGAAGCAATAAGAGCGTGGTGGTGGTGAAAACCCTTTCTTGGGAAGAGTTGAGTTAATAAACATACTGACAAGAGGATTTTCCCTTTTCTGGAGTTCCTAGTCAATTTGAAAACACTTCTATTAAAGTCATCATCAAACAGACTCCTGGGCCTTTCCTGTTGCTGCCTATACCACTCTGGGAAAATCTGTGGAAGCTGGAAAGTCATGGGCTCCTCATCTTCAAAGATGTAAGGGGTGGGGAGGCATGCAGATTCTGTCACCAGATATTCCAGTAATCTTAATTATATGAGTTTGGTTTGTTGAGCTGAATTGATAAGTGACACAAAACATCATTTGGGGTCTGAGAATCTTTGTGTTTATTAAACATATAAGCTGATGAATGACACATCCTGAGGTCTCCCCAACTCTGTACTATCTGGACCTCCCCTCCAATCCATCCCGCATTCTCTAAGCATTTACCTAACTAGTGGACAGAGAAGGTGTGAGTGCTCCTCTATTTTACAATGTTGTTTCTGATAGCCCCTTGTGTGCTGGCAGAGGGGGCTTGAAAATGGGAACAAGGCACCCATTGGCATGGCTGGGAAGAGCACTAGAAGGAATCTTAGAGAATGGGGGACCCTCAGTCATCTTGTTTCTCTCAAGTCGCCCTGTTTCATCTGTCCAGCACACATAATGACTTTGATGCTATTGAGCTGGAGTGTGTGAGAGATGAAAGCCACCATGCTGAGCATTGTGACCCTGCCAGCAAAGAGCATGTGTGGTGCCTGGACTTGTGGCTCACTAGATGGTTAAACAGTGACCCAACACTCTTTGTTAAGGTTCCAACAGAGAAGGCTGAGCAGCAACCAAGAGCTATAATCCTCTCAGTGATAATAAGTCTCATGGTGTCAGTACAGGCTACCGAGGAGGCTGAGTTTCTACCCAGTCAGGAATATGAGTTTTCCTACCCACCACAGCACCACTGTGGACAACTGCCTTTGCCTTTCCTATCAAGGGTCTTATCAGTAGAAGCTTCAGTGAGGAGCTGGAACACCTGTCCTCGTCCAACATTGACAAGGCTGTGTGAGGAGACTGGTTTCCTTCTCCATCTGTTAGCTATGATGCACCACTGCCAACTCTCAGAGGAGGGGTGTCGGATGAGACCAGGAAAAACAGATGTATTAATGGAGATGGTTAATACAATAACTGAAATGCCCAGTTTTTAGCTGGCATACATTTGTCATACCAGGACTGGGAATCCCTCAACTGGTGAGAAAAGACAACAACCACATGCCATCAACAAAAGTGTGCAGATGGTAGGATGATCAGACATAGCTCTTAAAGCAGGTGTCCTTAAATTGCTTCAAAGAACAATCATGAGCAAGCTTACAAACAATGGGAAAGTTAGACATTTTAGAAAAGAAATAGGCATTATAAAGGGTGTAGTGGTTCGAATGAGAAACGTCCCCCATAGACTCAGCTGTGTAAACACTTGGTCCCCAGTTGGTGGCGCTGTCTGTGAGGTTATGGAACCTTTGGGTGGTAGAACCTCACTGGAGGAAGTGCAACAGTGCCCTTACCTCATTTCTTGTTTTTTCTCTGCTTGGAAGCACATGATTGAAGACGAGGTTCTCAGCTTCCTGCTCTGGCTGTCTGCAACTATACCTCCTTCTCTGTTATTGCCTCTGCCTCTGAAACATAACATAAAGTCTTCCATATGCTCTGATACCCAGAAAGAGGGAAGACCTCATGAAGGGATCCTGAGGAGCTAGCTGTGGACAGATGGGACATATCTTGCCATTAGACAGGCAGATGAGGGGAAGTATTCAGGAACACACACAGGTGAGCGTGGGTGCACCTACACAAATGCAACATGCTACAGGCAAACATACACAGGCCTTCACAGAAACTAGGATGCCTTGTATTAACATCCCTTTCAATGGGCCTGGAAAAAAAAGACCCACACTACAGCAACAGAATTGCAGACTGGCTGGTAATAGAAGATGGGGCATTCATGCCACTATGGTGCCAGTGAATATTAAAAAAAGGGAGGTGTTGGAAAGATTTTTAAAGACAGTGACTTAAATCTCTCCAAATTTGGTAATAAAACAAAATAAAGTAAGCAAATAGATGAACAAGCAAGCAAGCAATCCAAAAATCTTTGCAGTGTTAAGAAGGTGAGAAGACCCTGAGTGGGAGAAAGCAAAGAAATACATACTAAGACAAAACAGCCAGACCTCTAAAGGCTGATGGGGGCTAAATGCATACTAAGACAAAACAGCCAGACCTCTAAAGGCTGATGGAGGCTAAGAGGAAGAGGGAAAACCAAACAGGAGTGACAGAAGCTGGGCTTTCCCTGGGGAGGGGCAGTTCGAATGACAAGGAACATCACTGAAGCTAGAAAGAAGTACCATTTCTTAAGTGCTAAAGCGAGAGCCACCCAGCCAAAGCTCGTCCTTCAGCCACAGAAAATAACCCTTCATGCTTGAAGGGATGATTCGGGCGGTTTTAGACACAAGAAAACTGGTTGAAGTTTTCACCTGCAGAAATACCACAAAAGAAGAACTGTACAAGACCCTGTAGACAAAGAGGGAGTGGCGGAAGAAGACGTTCTGCAATATCAGCCAGCAAAACCGTCAACACAAACTGCAATTAGGTAAACAACTCTAAGGTCCCAGGACGCCCTTGGGGTTTTCTAAATTAAGTTTAATCATTGAAGTAAAAAAAAAAATAGAAGCACTGTCTAATGTGGTCTTAGATGTATGCATAGAAATTTTCAGACAATTATCAATGAGGTTGAATAAGGGGGTGCAAGATTTCTATACTTCAGCAGACAGAAGAGACGACTCAGTGGTTAAAAGCATTGGCTACTCTTGCAGAGAACCTACCTAGCTTTGATTCCCAGCCCCACCCCCCTATGGTGATTCATAAACATCTGTAACTCCAGTTTCAAGGATCTGATGCCCTCTTCTGGCCTGTGTTGGCACTCCATGCACATTTGTACATGCAGACAAACATTCATATGCATAAAATAAATCTTTAAAAAGAAAAGATTGGGGGTGTTGGAGAGAGGGCTCAGTGGTTAAGAGCACTGACACAGATTTGACTCCCACCACACATGGTGGCTCAAAACCACCTGATGCCCTCTTCCCGGTGTGCATGGTGCTGCAAGCACATGGTGCACACGTATGTGTACCAGACCTCCTATCAACAGAAAAACAAAGATTTCTACACCTTAAATTCAAGTCAGCAAGAATTGACAATGTATGTGTTTTAAATTACCACTAATTACATTAAAGTACTTTGAATAATGCTATTGATAAAACAAGGAAAGTTTTAAAAAGGTGAAATTGCCTACAGGGAAGCAAAAACATGAGGACTGGAAAGAAAACAATAAAGTGAGATAAAGTAATGCACCTAAACCCTAAGATTAATACCCTCTTCAGCTTGAAAATGAATAATAGCAGAGGAGCTCTTTTACAACAAAATTTCTCTTTGTTATATCTCATCCATTTTTTATGTGTGCACAGCATGTGTGTGAAGGTCAGGGGATAATTGTTTGTAGTCAGTTCTTTCTTTCCACCATGTAAGTCTCAGGGACTAAATTCAGCCTCCACAAAAGTGCATTTACTCTGTCCTAAAACTAAAGATCATAAACGCTTTTTAACTATCATGACATAGGTAAGTTGAAAGTAAAAGTTTTGTTTGTTTGTTTGTTTGTTTGTTTTAAATAACCAAATGGCTAGCCAGTGAGTGACTGGTTAAATGTTTTAAGGATTGCTTTTGTAACTGAATATCACTCCGATCACAGGGATAAACCTTGTCATATACCCAGGAGAATGTAAGGTTACTATGATGAGTGAAAGAAGCCAGACAGGAATGCAAACATTCAGGTTCCCATCTACAAGCAACGGTAAGAAACTGATGTTGAGTTGCGCATTTGGAAAACTCACCTGTGCTTTCCTACAGGTGGATGACGACGGGCAGAAAAATCACCGAGACCCAGGAGGACCTTTGGCTCATCTGGATGTTGTGGGTGGCCTTACTGTTTGTATGTAGAACTTTTTTTTTTTTTTTTAGATTTGTGATCACTTTTTATTTTTTTTCTTTTTTTTTCTTTTTTTTTCATTAATTTTTTATTGAGAAAAAAAAAACAACGTTTCCCCCGCCTCCCCGCCTCCCATTTCCCTCCCCCTCCTTCCACCCTTCTCCCCCTCCATCCACTCCTCTCCCCCTCCCTCTCCAGTTCAAGGAGCAGTCAGGGTTCCCTGCCCTGTGGAAAGTCCAAGGTGCTCCCCCCTTCGTCCATGTCTAGGAAGGTGAGCATCCAAACTGCCTAGGCTCCCACAAAGCCAGAACTTGAAGTAGGATCAAAACCCAGGGCCATTGTCCTTGGCTTCTCATCAGCCCCCATTGTTCGCCATGATCAGAGAGTCCGGTTTTATCCCATGCTTCTTCCGTCTCATTCCATCTGGCCTTGGTGAGCTCCCAATAGATCAGCCACACTGTCTCAGTGGTTGGGTGCTTTTATAATTAGTTAAAGCCTTCTCCCCTCTTGTTTTTTCTTCTATTCTATTTTACAATCTAGTTTGTTGCTTCCTCTGGGATCTATGCTGGACTAAGAAGCATAGGATCTCAAGATGCATTTTGGAATCTTGAATCCCCCGAGACCATCTCTTCTGTACCTTTGGTAGCCACCCTGCAGACCCAGTACAGCCCCCACATTTTATCACATCCGTCCGTCTTCTAAGCATCTTTAATTAAGTCGTGCATCCCTTAAAACCAGTTAAATGGCAGACAAGCAGGGGGAAGAGTCACTCAGGAATCTTTTCGGATAACGAAACCCATGAAGTATGCTGTCAGGCATTAGTTTTTTTCTCTCATCACCCTCGGTTTTGGAGGATGTTCAAAAGCAAAGAGAAATTATTGTGTTCATCACGTTCTGGGAAGAAAATAAAGGAAAAATCATAGGATATGGTTACCAACATGTATGTGTGTTGATATATACACACAGACATCCCACATACCCTGATAGGCACTTAGACATTCATCTATAAACACATGTATGAAGATCTATAAATAGTGATTTATATATTCATTTTGGAGTAGGAGGAGGAGGGAGAGAATGCACACTGAGTCTGCTTTTGGCATGTATATTATTTATCTTCGTTTTCTTGCCTTCCCCTTTGTCCACATTGGAGAATTTGAACAAATATACATGAAAAAGCTTTTGAAAACATTTTTGTAAGAATGATAGTTTTATTGGGGGTAGCCACAAACCAATGGTGTTTTCTTCCAAATGAGATAGTATATATATACATTTTATCCAAAATAGTACTCTAGGCAATATTTTAGAAAATAAAACCATGAAACCAAGTTGAATTCTTATTTACAAGTAGAAACACAGCACACAGCCTGCTCTTCCCTTACTGTGAGGCTTGTGTAATGCCTCTTTTTCAAAAAGTTTACACAAAAATATAAAGAAAACACAAATAGCTTAGAAGATAAACTATAAAACAAGTAGGGCAATATGAGTCTCAAAATCATAAATGCCAAAGGCTAAAGTTTATTACACAATTCAGGATGGATTTAGTCTGTGTGAGTGACGGAATAACTCCAAGATTTCATTTCAAGGCTCAAGTGTTTGCCCAGCCACCTGGGACAGAGTTTATGGGAAAGTTTGTAGATGATAAAAATGAGCTCAAAAATTTCATAACTCGTACTCCCCGACTCCGGCTGACTTCAGGTCCTTTTATTTGTCTCTCTGGTTTGAAGACCTGTTGACATGTCGGCTGCTGCACCCTGCCCATCACTGGAGCAGAACATTTACACTGAGACCTCTGGGAGGGGGATGGCCTGGACAGTTGTCCCCAGAAAACTGCTCAATGTCCCTTGAAGCAATAACTCAGTGCACCTGTAGAGGAAGATGTAGAATACGAGTGTGTATGTCTCCTGCAGGGTCCCTAGCAACCCTTCCACATCACACCCTGAGTAGAGGTTCCTTTCCTTTCTATCTTTTCTCTTGGGGGAGGAGGCAATAGTGGAAAGGGGACATAGGGAACCTTAGCTTTTCTACTAGTGAACTTGATCCAAGTCTTATGCTAATACATTTCCTCTTATAATCAATATTCATAAATATAGTGTACAAAACCTTCTGTTTATTTTTTCAATTTTATGTGCACAAATGTTTCTTTTGTATATATGTCTGTGTGCTACATATATTCAGTGACTTTGGAAACCAGAAGAGACATCTGACCCCCTGAAAAGTTATAGATTATTGTGAGCCACCATGTGGGTGTTGGAAATTGAACCCTTGTCCTTTGGAAGATGAACCAGTGCTCTTAACTGCTGAGACATCTCTCCAGCCTCCTCCCATGATTTTTCATGTTCTTCTGAATCTGTACTGGCCTCTGATGTTGCACTGCCAATGAGAAGGGAGGTGATTGAAAACTCTAGAGTAGCTCCAAGGGAGGCTTCCAGGGAAGGTTTAGTTGTACAAATCTGCAGCCATACTTAGTTATATGGCTGACATCATGATCAGACATAGAAAGAGGAGGATTTGCCCAGAGTCACTTATGGCATCTGTCACAATGGGAGACAGGACAAAGAGGGAAAGACGTGGAAAATAGCATTCAAACTGTTATCTGGTCCTCCAGTAAATATGGTTTCAAGACCCATTGCATCTGGCTGTTATGTGACATAATTCCTGAGGAGATGTGAACAAGTATCACACCAGATAGGAAAGTAGCAACTGAATAAAGTTATGATATTATCAAAGTTCAGCTTGGTGAACTAATGACTTTATTGGGACTTCTAACAGGTATGAGTGGAGGGGTTGCTTATAGGAGAATGGAGGACTCAAAGATAGGTACATCATCAAAAACTTACCACAGAATGAATGATGACTCAAGAAATCTGAAACTCTGGGGCCCTCTTTACTATTTGAAGGTACTTGACAGGCAAGAGTCTCTTTAAGGAGGCTCAGTTGGACAGAGACTCTCATCTAAGCAGCTTTTCTGGTCTGAGTCTCCTCAGCAGTCCTTTTTGCTGATATAACCTTGGGGATGGAGAGTCTTGTGTATCTGGTCAGTTTTAGGAACTTCTGAGACTTGTGAGTTGTTCACTTCCCGATTCTTAAGGAGCTTCCCTCCATGATAAAATGTAGGAAATTGTTCCCCAACACTGGCCATCTTAAAGAGCTAGGGATGGGGGAGCTGACCAAATAGTAAAGTCTGTCCTCATGAACCTAATATTTTATAAAGTTTAGTAATAAAGTAACTGTTAGTTAAACACAACTAAAAAATAAGTCGGTGACTTAGTTCTGATGGGGAAAAAGCAGAACAAAGAGATAGAGATGGCCAGAGGGGTGATTCTGAATGTCTTGATGATATTTCAGAGTGGATAGACGTGATCAACAGATGGGCTGAGAAGAGACCCATTCTGCAGCTACAGGTGACTCAGTTTAAAGTTGGCTGTTGGGAGTAGGGAATAACATGCCTGCCATTGTGATCCTGGGGAAGGAAAATGGTGCCCAAGTGAGAAGTTTATTTCATTTTCTACAACAAATACTTCAGTGTTGTTTGAATTTTAATAATACTTTTATCATATTTATATCTATTTAATGTGTGCATGTGTGCACTTGGACACACATACGTGTGTGTGTGTGAATATAGTTGTCAGGGTATGCCAGACATGTGGGACAGATGCCCTCTGGAGCTTGAGTTATATATGGTGTGACATAAATGGCATGGAAGCGAGGGACCAGGCTCAGGTCTCCTACAAGAGTAGCAAGTGCTCTTAACCACAGAGCTCTCCAGCTCCCAGATTAAACATTCTTATGCACAGAAAGAGTTTGCTAGATGTTATATTTCATAGAATTTCCTCTGATATTCACATTTTTAGGGTTTAGTTGCTGGTGAGGACTAATGTGGTCAGAGCTACAGAGTCAAGCTTGTGATAAGATGAATTTAATCAAGAAATGTAGGTTTTTTTAAATTTATATTTAAGAATTTAATACAGCACTTGCATCTGAAACTTCCTTAAAATACCATGAATCTTTGTGTTCCAGAACTAACTTGTTCCTGAGATCAACAGTTCCTGTGTTATACCACCTTAGATTTTTACCCCTTTCCACCTATTCTCAAATCACTAAAGTGAGTGTATGTGTTTTACCAGGATCTATGCACTGATTTATCAGAATATCAAAGTAGATCTAGTCAAAATACCTTAATATACTCATTAAAGGTAAAATTAAGATCAAGACAAAACCAAAATTAATATAAAATTAAACTTAAATAAAATATTGAAATTAGGAGAATTATATCCAATAAAGTATTACTACACATAATTATTTTAATTGGCCATTTTGCTCATTCAATAGATAATTCTTGAGCATAAAGTGAGCATAAAGTCCTTGATGAAGGAAATCAATGTAAGAACATTGTATATACTATGTCCAACTGTTCATGATGTGGTGGGGATGTGTGAATGTTAACAGGTGAAGTGGTTGTTCGTGTTTCTTGTGGAGTCATGGCAGAAACAACAGGGAAGTCATGCCAGAGGATGGGAAAGGAATTTGGTTTTTGCAGGGGATCAGAGAAGATTCAACCAAGAAGACAGTTGTGGTGAGTATTAAAAGATGAAAACATCTGGCCCAGGATAAGTAGGATAAAGATGCTTCTATTTAAGAAAAAAGAAAGAAAGAAAAGAAAAGTGAGCTCGGGTCAAGAACTAGGAATCCTAAGCAATCAATAACCAATGTATTGCTTGTGCACCAATCTGTGAAAGAAACTGAAAAAATTAAGACCAAGCTGTGATGGGAAAAGAAATGTTTCAATGTTTATGGTCCTGGGAATACATCCTAAATTGTTTTTTTTTGTTAGATTTAATTCATAGAATCTTCACAACAACCCCATCAAGTAGGTATTTTATTCTGCCTATGGCTATATGGGCAAACAGAGACATAGAGAGAACAAGAAACAGTTTCACCCCTAGGAATATGCCTGATTGAATTGGAAATGTACTTTAATATAAAACTTGCATATAAATTATCTTAGTGGCAATATTACTAACAGATCAAAATGGAAACAACACAAATGGCCGTCCACAAACAAATGGGTAAACACATTGAGGTATATTTATATGATGGAATATTATTCAACCCCTAAGGATATTATGTTAAGTGAAAGAAAACCATGGATACCACATTAACTACCAAATTATCTCTTGTAAACAAAACCCCTCAAAATATGAATCCATAAAGAAAATAGATTAGTGGTTGTAGAGATTGAGGAGAGGGCCATGAACAATGAGAACTGATAACTGTTAGATATAGAGTTTCTTTTAGAAGTTATGAAAATAATAAGAAGCTGGTGATGTTGTTGCTGGAATTTTAAGATAAAAATCTGGGTTCTGGAAAATCTCAATAATCTGAGCTTGGCCATCCACTTTCAACATGCCCAGTAGAAATGAATACTACTGAAAAGCAGAAAAAGGAGATTTATTCAAAATGGCCACACTGGGAAGAGAAACAAATACAAAGGGTCCAGTGAGCCCCAAGTCCATCTTTGAGTGTTCTGAGATGAGGTGTAGCTTTCAGTAGAAGACAAAAGCAGACATAATTAAACAGTCCTGCGAGGTCTGGTCTTGCCAATCATTGACCCATCATAGTCTCTCCTGTAAGGTTGGCTGGTAAATTGTCAGAACCATGTAGACTCTTTTCCTGGAAGACAAGGTCCTCTTTGGTTGACACTAGAATCCAGCTTTTCAAGCATGGGACTCTGGAGGAATATTTAACTTTGGGGGTTTATTATTTCAAAGGTCTAGTAGCCAAAGGGGAGGGAAGACAGCTGCCACTCTTAAGAGTATATATTCCCCTTCCCAGGGCTATCACCATCATGGGTGTGAAACTCTGCACATAGACTTCAACCCACCAAATTAAACACTGTAAGAGGGAGAGCTTTATTCATGTGAATTAAATAAAGTTTTACAGAAAAAGAAAACATGCCCAACATCACAGATGCAAAAGTCATAGTTGCTGGGTTTGTAGCAAATATTAGCTGCAGTTTCTATTCTTTGTACATTGTACACTGTTCATCCTATATGACTATGGAGAAACTCAGTGTTTACCCCATGGGAGAATCAATTGTTTGCTCTCAAACTCAAAGCTGTGATGCTACATGAATGTTTCCCAAATTAATTTAAACAATGTAGCTAGTTGAAGGTTGGTGGAAGATTGTATGTATATGGCTATTGTCTATTGAATAGACTTTTGGGTTTTTTTTTTAACAAATTGTGATGAACAATGAATTATAAGGATAGATCAAAGCACACTTGAAGTACTTCAGAGATGGCACAGTAGTTAAGAGTGCTTGTTCCTCTTCCATAGGACCTGAGTTTGGTTCCCAGCACCAGCATCAGGCAGCTCATACTATAACTACAGTTCCACTGGGTCTGATGCCCTCTTTTGGCCTCTGTGGGAACTGCACACTTGAGTTATGTATATAAATCTTAGAAAAATAATTTCATAAATGTGCACTCATCATCTGCCTGTATATATTGTATGCTTTGTGGCTGATGGTTCTGTAGGTCCACTACATGGATTTGAGACAGAATATTCTAACATATTTAGTGAAACAAAGGCACTGTGGTTTGCCCCTGTGGTGATAAAGGCTCAGGCTCCAGGAGTCTGAATTTGTTCTCTCTTCAATATTTGGCAAAGCAACTCTCCGTAATGTCCTCCAGTGGGAAAACCAGAATATTAGTGTTGGATGCACACACTGTATAACTTAATGGCCTCAGATAACTACCTATTATCTGTAGTGGGTCTGTGATGTACTGGGCTCTTTCTCATGCAGCTGCACCAGGGTGGTGGGTAAAGATGCCACATCTGAGGGCTGACAGCTTGGCACTCCTTGTGGCTCACTGCCATGGCAGATGGTACTGATGTTGGTACCTAATCAGGCTTTGTTCCTTAGATCTAGGTATTAGAAGCTTGTTTGGGCACTTAGGGAGGTGGCTTCATTGGTGCAATGTTTGTGGCACAGGCACAGGTAGCTGAGTTTGATGCCCCCAAACTCATATGAAAAAGCTGAGCATGGTGGCATGTGTTTGTAAGTTGAGAGCTTGGAAGGCAGAAACAGAAGGACTTCCTTGAGCTCACTGGTCTAGCATAACTGAAAATTTCCAAGCCAATGAGAGACCTTGTTTCACAAAATGATTGGTCTCTTTGATGACTGACATTTGAGGTTGTCCCTTGGCTTTCACATGCATTGCATACAGGTGCGCATGCACATGCAAGCCTGTTTGATTTGGTAAAAGTAGCATGATGGAGTGTTAATGAGTTAAGTGGGGAGGGAAAGATGCATCACATTACCTGCATGGTGGAACAAACCAAGTGATGTCTGCGCGACTCTTAAAGTTTGCTGTTCCCACCTTTATTACGATGCTAATGAGACAGTTTACATAGAGCACACCTCACTGTCCCTCACACTTGGGAGCTGTTAAACAAATTGTTGTTGAGAAAGAAGCATGGGTGTGTGACCTGTGAGACTGCAGGTATCTGTGGGGAGACCTGTGATAAGAATCTTTCCCTTGCTTTTGTGTCTTTATAAAGAAAGCTGACGGAGAGAACTCACTGGAAGGAGAAGCAGTTATGGACTGGGGATTTTACTGAAGATGAAGTAATTTTACCAACATATAAAATCCATCTCTTTAGGATAGAAAAAAAGGCATGACAGATTTATCAACACGTGCACATCAATGACCTTGAGCTAACTCTCCCGAAAGCTCCATGTACATTTTTTCCTTGAGACATTTAAATGTGTCCCCTTTATATCAATAATAACTGCATTAATGGAAGCGGTCAGGGCATACAGGGGCCAGGCTGAAAGGCTTCTGCTCTGGCCTTCTGAAATGGTTATCACTTTATAAAAACACAGCATAATGTGTTGAATGTCAAGTAGATTAATATGTCAGACCGGGGAACATTGCCTTCGAACGTTGTCGCCGTTAGGTAATTGAATACTCTAATAGCGTCGCATCTTGATCAAAGTTAAAATATCTGGATTGACATCACTCTTTGCCACAGGATCCTTGTTTTTTTTTTTTTTACATAAACTTTAAAATCTTCACACTACCTGGAAGGTCTCACCTGGTTTGTGTACACAGAACTCCTGAAGCAGGCCCAGTCATACATATACATATCACCAAGCAAAGACAAGGAGTTATTTAATGGTGCTAGAAATTACTTCTATCTGTACGACCCAGTTGGAGCAGAGGTTTGGCATGCCTGGTCCATAAGGGAAACAGCAGACAAACCTGACTTTGCCAGTTCCTCAGGGGCTGGAACATGAGATTCTGCTTGTAAGAGCTGTTCACTCCATGTATCCTGCCTTTTAACTCTTCCCTTGCAGAAGTAATTAAATAAATTGTAAGAGTGATGCAGGATTTCCCTCTGTATACTGTGAATACCATTGGTTAATAAAGAAACCATCTTAAGCCTGTGACAGGCCAGAATAGAGCTAGGCGGGGAAAACTAAACTGAATGCTGGGAGAAAGAAGGCGGAGTGAGGAGACGCTAAGTAGCTGCCAGAGAGGAAAGATGTGAGCTGTCAGCTTGAACCTTGCCAGTAGGCCATGAGACTCATGGTAAAATATAAAATAATGGAAGTGGGTTAATTCTAGATGTAAATGCTAGCTAACAATATGCTTAAGCTATTAGCCAAACAGAATTACAAATAATATAGTTTCTGTGTGATTATTTTGGGAATCTGGGCAGCTGGGAAACAAGGCTGAGCAGCCGAGAACAAACAAGAGACCTTCCCCAACGTAAGATACAATTTTTATCCCACAAAATCATAGCTGTATGCTAGGTAGAAAGATGAATGAAGAAGGAAGCCACTGTTTAACTGGTAGATATTTGCCTCAGTAGAAAGATGGGGCCTGCATGCAATAATATAATCCAATTCTGGAAAAAATAGGTTATATTTTTACATGTAATATATTGAGGTTTTGCCAGAATAACAGTTTCAGGTTCTCACCTAGAACCTATGGCCTAGCCAGTAATGTGGTTTTGGCCCAGTTAATAGTACCAGATGTGAGTTCTGTCTTATGGAAAGGGCTTTAAATCCAATTAAAAAGTGGTTGGTTATTTCCGTAATTTTCATACCACTATTACATCAATGGGCGTATCTTCCTAGCCTGATCATTTTTGTAGCTTGCAGGGTTCATAACTGAGTGAGATTTTTGGATCCTTTTCTCTCCTGGTAGTATAACTAGAACCTTCCATGAACTCACACTCTGTCCTTGCACACACAGGCAGCACTAAGAGGACTCAGTGGGTTTAAGTAAAAAAGTAAACACATGAAGCTGGGAGGGAGAGATGGGAATAAAGAGAGTGTAGAGAATAGGGAGTAGGTTTGATGAAAACACGTTATGTACACGCATGAAAATTCTGATATTTAAATATGGCGGGTAGATCCAATCTAAACATGTACCTTGTTCCAAGCAGGTCCTGTTTCGTTCCTCTGAGCAAAAGCATGGTTGATATTTGTCTCCAAGGCTGATTTTAGCTTCAAAGGGGGAAAGAGACCACCGCCCTGTGTTAGCCAGTGTGCTTCCAGACCCTAACTCAAATATGCATTTTATTGAACAAACGAACTTGGCTCCTGAAGTGTAGGTACTTGGCGCTTGTAAGCAGAGGATATTTATCCTAAACAAGGGCTGTGAAGGACCCATTTCTTTCTAGGCTAGGTTGCTTCCAGCTACTTCTGAGCTATTATGAATTTGTATTTGACTTCTCCTTAGAAAACAGGATTAATAATCGTGTGGCTGTCCAGTGTGGTATTCCAGGTTTACTTGACTTTCAGAGTGTGCACGGAGAGGCATGGCTGCAGGGTTCATGGGAGGTCTCTATAGTGTCAAGGCTGGCGGGGAAAAGAGCTCTGGCTTGTTTTGGTTTCCGTGAACTAAGGCATTTGCAGAGTAGCTTTTAAGAAAAACCTTTAACTTTGGCTCCTGGGATGAGTGCAGCACAGCTTGCAATCTGCGTGAAAATGATGTTGAACTAACAGCGAGATGTCATTAGTGTCATTTGTCTCCCAGCCCTCTGTAAATGTCAGCGCTCAGCTCCATTAGGCAGTGGTTCTCCTTAACAAAATGAGATCCAGAGACAGACGTGTGAAGAGACACAAAAGCCTGTGTGTGTGTGTGTGTGTGTGTGTGTGTGTGTGTGTGTGTGAATCCGCTAATGACCAGCTCCTCTGCAGCTCTGGACAGGACAGAGATATGGATTTGCTTCTCTCTCCCCATTCTTCCTGTCTCCAGCATCTCTCTCTCCCTCTCATCTCTCCCTCCATCCTCACACATCTCTCTCCTCTCCTCTTTCCTCTCTGGGTCTCCATCTCACCTTCTCTCTTGTCTCTGCCTGCTTCTCTCTGTCACTCTCCCTCTCTGTTTATCCCCTGATCTCTCCAGCTCTCTTTCTTCTTCTCCCCGCTTCTCTCTCAGTGTTTTCACTGTTGGTTCCCTGAACAAACGCATCTGCGAACCTCTCTGTGCGGTGTCCCTGCTGTCACCAGCCTGCTCCTACAAACCCATCTGCCATCCCCTTGTGAGCCCTTTGCCGGCAGAGACAGAATGGCATTCTGTCACCCTTGGTAGCATTTACGATGCTAGAGTGATAGCCTTTTTATTTTTAACATGTGAGCGAGAATGTGTCTGTACCCTCTCTGTGTCCTGTCTTCCTATGGCTGTGATTTCAGGATTAGCTTCTTGAATACATAGGTCTGATACATAGGGTCTGGTCTATGTCAGCTAAAACCAGAGCTGGTGGTGGCCAACTACACAGACTAAGCTGGATCCCCCTTCCCTCGTTTCCTCCATCCTTCAGGGATCTGATTACAGAGTTCTAGCTGTGGGGCCTGGCACCCTTGAGCCTCTCTTTCACAAGCTTGGAGACACATTATCAGGATGCCAAGCAGGCAATGCCTCAAGAAATACTGACTGACCATTTCTGTTTCAGGCAGTGGAACAGGTAAAACATGGCCTCCCTCTAACTCCAGTTATTCTAGAACTTTCTTGCGGTCTTTATTATGGGTACTCTACCTCAGTGCAATGACTTGCTTTCTTGTTTGTTTATAGTACTTTGTTATTGTTGCTCTTAGAGACAGAGTCTCATGGAGTCCATGCTGGCTTTGAACTCCTGATCGTCCTGTCTCCATCTCCTAAGTGGTGGGTTGGTAGGTGTATACCACCATGCTGGATCTGTTTACAAAACCCTGATGAATACATATCTTATCACTGTACATGGAAATACAGTATTATCCCCTCATTTATAAAATAAGGGTGGCATGAAAATAAAACAATGTTATTTGGTGACAACAACAAAATCATGATGTTCCTTTTTTCAATGGGCTGTAGATGATACCATTCTTCATTCACAGGAAGGAGCCTGGTAGCCAAGGGAGAATGTGAAAGTATTTGGGCAGATTGGCTCCCTGGATGGAGGTGTAGCATCCCCACTTGGGTCATGTTGTGGTCTGAATGAGAATGGCCCCCACAGACTCATAGGAAGTGGCACTATCAGGAGGTGTGGCTTTTCTGGACTAGGTGTGGCCTCGTTAGAGGAAGTGTATCACTAGGGGTGAGATTTGAGGTTTCAGATGCTCAAGGCAGACCCAGTGTCACTTTCTCTCTTCCTGCTGCCTTAGGATCCAGATATTGAACTCTCCTACTTCCCCAGCACCATGACTGCCTGCAGGCTGCCATGTTCCACCATGATAGTAATGGACTAAACCTCTAAACTGTAAGCCAATCCCAAAGAAATGTTGCCCCCACCACTGACCCTATCTGCAAGGAGATCCTGAGGACCTGGGTTCTTCGCTATCTTCCACTGTCAGACTTGGAGATGTTCTAAGAGAACCAAGGTAGCAGTCACCTGTTTGCAGACCTGAGGCTGGCCACCTATTTGTAGACCCCAGGGTTGGCCATCTGTTTGCAGACCCCAGGGCTGCATTCCTGGTGGAAGAATCTTCCAGTACCAACTTCAAAATAGGCTATTTCTTTTGGGGGACTCAATAGTCAAGACCTACCCACAATCTCTTTCTTTCTTGAGTAGGATCTGGAAGGGTGTGGCTTGAACTGTTGGTGTCCTCCATTGGCAACAGCCATCAGTGGACAGTATGCCACTCCCCTGGGATTCTCTGGAAGAGGTGCCTGGGCTGAGAGCAGAGCCACCTCTTTTCTGGAGATTCCTGTTTGAAGACTGGTCCACGTGTCTCTGTTGGACTAGTTCTTCTTTGGTGATGACAGTAATATTCTAAATTAAAAACATCTTCAATACACCAAGCCTATTTTTTGAAGTTGATAGCTTAGGATGGAGTTATATTTAAAAGGCTGCAAATTGAATTAAAATAGTAAATAATTATCCATGAAGGTATTAAAAGCAGTAAAAAGTCTTAAAATAAGACTTAGTTCTCTCTGTAAGTGAAGAGACCTTCCTCCCTTTCTCTAGAACAGCTGTTCTAGAGAATTCCTAGTTGTAAGGCTTTGCCATGTATGGGGGGGGTGTGCATACATGTGTACATGTGTAATTTTCATATACATTAGCTTTAGGTGCTAATTATACCTCTGGCTAGTTTTATGATGCAGAATTTCTTTTCATGAGCATGCTGGGATCATGACTTAGACATTTCCTCACCAAGAATGGATAATAGGGCAAGAACCAGCTGTTACCATAAAGACAGGCAAAACTAGTGTGTGTGTGTGGGGGGGGGGGGGTTCTGGAGAGGTGGCTCAGTGGTTAAGTGCACTTGTTGCTCTTCCAGAGGACCTGGGTTTGATTCCCAGGGCCCAGATAGCAGCTCACAAACATCTGGAATTTCAGTTCCTGGGGATCTGTCACCCTCTTCTGGCTTCTGAAGGCACTGCATACACATGGTGCACAGACATGCATGCAAACACTCATATACATAAAATATAAATAAATAAATGAAAGTGAATTAGGGAATGCATGTTGGGATGCAGTTGCCAGGGTGATCTTGGGATGGACTGTGCTTGACAAATGTCTGTTTACGCTCTCACTTGAGGACTGGTTACTCTGTATCTTGAGAGGACAGAGGCAGTGTGGTTTCTCTGCCTGAGTCTTTCAGTTTTCCCATCGCTTAACTGACAGCCCGTGATGCACCCCACATTCTGGTTTAACGCTTGCATAGCAACAGAACTGTTTTCTTGTCTTTCTCATTTTTGTGGAAAGGTTTTCTAGTCTGGCAGGAGAGTTTTACCTTTTAATCGTATTTCCCAAACACTATGAAGAGAGGCTCCTGAGAGTATCCCGGAGGTGGGCAGCAGGTTGTTGGTGTATGGAAAACAATGGGCTAGAACAAATAACGAGAGCCTGAAGAGACTCTCAAGCATGACCGTGTCTGTTGACAGAGTCTATAGCTGTCAGCAGTGTCCTACCATGTAGGCTGGTTAAGCGAGCTCTCGTGCAAGGATCCTTTCTTTGGAGTGAACTGAGGAAAGAGCAGAGATATGGCCCTAGCTTCACCATCTCTTACGAGAGCTCTCGAGTGCCAGAGTGGAGATCCAGGTGTGGCCCACAAGCCTCTATGCTTGCGTGAGGATGCTTAGGAGAATGGGTGACGAGGAGCCATGTGCCCTTCGCTCCATGGAGAATGAAGACGGGTATTCACCTTCTTCCTATCAGAAATCCTGATCCCCACTTATCAAAGGATCCACGAGACACCCAGAAACATCTGAAACAATGTCTTCATGTGCTCCAGGAAGCAAGTGCAATCGTGCCACAAAGGTCCCTTCATCAGGTGCACCATCAAGCCTGAGCTCTGTCATAGTTGTGTGTGTGAGGAAGGGTAAGGCCTTCATTACGCCCATGATAAGGAGCAACGGTTAGTAATGATAACCTCTGGGCTGCTGGTCCCAACACCCAAAGCTCGGCAAGGAATGGCCTCTGCAGTACACCCACTTCCTAATTGCACACCCAAGTTTTGTGTCTGTAAAAAGAGCGATCTAAAGGTCACGATCAATTATAAGGATGTGAAAGCTTTCAGGCCACCAGCACAGAGGTAGGACATCGATCCACAAGCTTGAACTGGTTTTCCTGAGTTGGCCTGACATTTAGCATTAAACTCATTTTCTTCCTAGAGTCAGCAATCCCCTTAACCCTACAGATGCCCAACCAACTCTTAATATTCCACCCGTCAGCCCTGAAGCAAGACCCACACAGTAGGCGAGCAAGCAGCATGGCTGTCTGTTAGTTTGTGTTACATTCCCTGTGTCAGGTTCCTTTTGGTGACTAATGGTTATCTGTGCCCTGCCTTCATTTTAAAACAGAAAGAATGTCTACTCCTGAGAGCCAGATGCTCATGGCAGAGAAATATGTGATATTTTGGAAGTTTAAATCCTTTTGAATATGAATTTCAGGGCAGGGGTGATAATTCTTGGTTAGTGCTTACCTTGCAACATCAGGACCTGGGTTCAATGTCCAGAACCTACATATTTATCTCTTTATTGTTTCTTTTTCGGAAAGGGTTTCTTTGTGTAGCCTTGACTGTCTAGAACTAGCTCTGTAGACTAATCTGGCCTTGGACTCACAGAGAACTGCCTGCCCATGCCTCCCAAGGCTGGGATTAAAGATTTGTGTCACCACCAGCCAGAACCTACATTTTTAAAAAAGGCCCAGAGTGATGGTGTGTGCTTATAATGCAATCACTACAGTAGGCAGAGATAGGCAGATTGTTTGGGGTTCTCTGGCCAGCCAGCATATTCTACTTGATACTCTACAGGACAGTCAAAGACCCTCAAAACACCCAATGTGGATGGTGTCTGAAGAGTGGCAGACAGGTGAGGTTGTATTGTGTGCACTTACGGCTGTTCATGAACACACACATAAATGCACACACATGAACATGTGTGTGTACATGTGCACACACATGCACTTGCTCACACATAAGCATAAACACACACATGGTATACTCAAACACACACAGACACACACACACCAACCCGCACACATGCGCATATGCAGTGATTAATGTAGACTCTGTTTCATAATTGACATTTCCTGCCATGAACCAGATGACTTGGTTATATTTGTATCTGCTGAGACATGACAGAGAGGGGGGTTAGATACTTTTGGATTTGTGCATTGTGAATCAATGTCATATAGAAAAAGGCAATTCTCAGAAGAGGAGATTAAAAACCATTCTCAATCAAATGAAGACTCATTTATCATTGACCCCCGGATCGATGAAGCTAAATACAAGAACAATGAGAACCTTTACTTCACTTCAGGGACAGGTCAGGTAATCCGACGGTGGCTCTAAAAAAAAAATTGTGCTCCCATTTAGGACAAGAAAGAACAAATGCAAATAACAGCTGATCTCTCACCAATAAAAAACCAAAGCAACAGCAACAAACAACAAAAACATCAACAACAAAAATCCCAGATTTGTCTGGGATGCTGGTGTCAATGAGGCGCATTTTATAACTGGATGAGAGTCTGGGGAACTCTGCCCCGTTGTATTTGGGGTCTCAAGGGTGGTACTTTTGGGCTAAATGAGAACCAGAAGGAGTCTTCCCTGTGGACACCACATCCTTGTTTGGAAGCACCCTGGGTAAAGCTCATCTTGGCTTGAGAGCGCTCGCAGGTGAGTGAGCAGGGCATGTGATTCTCCCCTGGAAGAACACACTCACGTCCCATTCACAGCTAGCTTTGTACACTCACAGATCGCAGCATAAACTTTTTAAAAAACAAACAGACTGAAAACAAAGAAGCAGTTGCACTAGGTAAGATATTGCTGGAGATAAAAATGAGTTGAAATCAACATGGGGTTAAAGCGGATGCCATTTACAATACCTCCCATTCTGGTGTTGCTGGGCCTGACTGTGACCTCATGACCTTGTTTATCCTTAGTGAGATGAAAGGTGAAACTGAAAAAAATCACAGCAGGGAAATGCAGTTTGTAAAGGGATGGTGGAAGGAAACAGAACAACACAAAGTTTAAAACCTAGTGACCTGTTTAAGAACAGATTCCTCACTGAGCATAAATTGGTAGACTAGAAGAGACATTGAGGCCCCCCCAAAAAAAACAAAAAAACCATAAAAACCCCACAAACACAAAAACAAAACAAAAAACACCCCTCCCCAAAAAAGAAAATCAGAAGAAGGAGGAGGACGAGGTGGAAGAGAAGGAGAAAAACGAGAATAACAGTTTAAAATGCAGACTGTGAAACATGACTAGAGAGGGGACAATTAGAAGGTCTAATATTTGAATATTTGTAATTCAGAGAAAAGAGAGAAATAAAACAAATTGGAAGTGATCTCTATGGGGAAGATGGCTGAGGGCTCCCCAAGGCTGGTAGAAGATGTCCTAAAAATTAAGGAAGTCAGAAGAACACATGAGTTATAAAATCTCAGCAACACAATCTAGAGTGATACCCTGGTGATATCATCACTGTGGTCTGGAGACTAAGGTTGTGAAGATGAAAGGGGTTACACTGAAAGAATGATTTACTTTCATTTTATGTGATGAGTGTTTTGTCCACATGTGTGTATGTATGCTGTGTGTGAGTAGTGCCCAAGAGGTCAGAAGAGGACGTAGAATCCACTGGAATTGTTATAGATAGTCAACAGCCACCATGTGGGTACTGGGAATTGAACCCAGGTCCTCTGGAAGAATAGCCAGTGCTCCTAACCACTAAACCATCGCTCGGGCCTGAAAGAGGTTGCTATTAAAAGACCCTACACAGAATCTTCTGTCCTCAGTTTCTTCCAAGAGCAAAGCTAAGCTAGACCTGCATGTTCCTTCTCCCTACTCCCCATCCCCATTCAAGAATTAATTACTTCCAGAACTTCGTGTGGGAGCTTTCTTCACAGGGGAAGATCCAGTGTCATCTTGCCTAGAAGTCTGGGTACTTTGCCCGACTAGGGCCACTTGAGTTAAATAATTGTCACTCCTGGTACTTTCTTGCCTCCCTCAAATGCTCGAAGGCGGTGTAGCACTTGATGGATATGTTTTCTGCTGGAAGAAAGTCATAACACGCTTCCTAAAGGCTGATTTTAGATATCCCTATCTGGAAACATCTGTGTCTCAGCTTTGTTTTCTTTGAAAAGTAGTGCCAAGAGACACGTGTCAAAAGCTGCTCGATTTGCTGAGCAAAACGTGCTTTATAATAAATCCACCTAACTGAGATGTTGAGTGTGATAGCTCGGGGCTCTATTTTGAAATCCAGGAATGTAGACTGCAGGTGAAGACTTGACACAAACCATGGGGAATATGTTCTTTGTTATTTTGTTTAAAGTTGAGGTTCGGCTGATGCCCAAATGGGAGAGTTTTCTTGCCATGGAGATGAGAAAGTTTATAGCCATGACCCCTGAAGCTGGTGGGTAGAGGGCTTGTTTATTAAGTCATATGGGAAAGAAACAACGGGGTTGATCTCGGAGAACCAGGGTTTGAGCCCTGACTTGGAGTCAGTCAAGGGATCTTCATTTACTTGAGTTTAGCAAAATCTCTGTGCCTCAGGCCTTTTCTAGTAAAGGGGTCTGTTAATAGCACCCATACGTCTTTAGACTCCCCAAGCCTGGGACTGGGAAGATGCTCAGTAGGCAGGATCTCCTATTGTGCTTCCTGAAGATCTGCGTTTGGTGATCGGCACCCACAAGTGGTGTCTCACAACCTTCTGAAACTCCAGTCCCAGGGGACCAGGCACCCTCTTCTAGACTGCTGACACATGCATGGGTGCCTACCCACAAAGTCAAATGTACACACACACACACACACTCACACATATACACACACTATTTTAAAAAGTAATAAACTGAATAAATAAACCTCATTTCTGAGAATTGATTTTCTTGGAGGATCAAAGAAAAAAATACCCTTTAAAGGGAGACCTTAATTTGAGGACAATAAAAGGTTACTATACCCTATGAATGTGCCACCAGCTTATAAATATTCAAAAAACCTTCTCTAAAATCCTCTGTACACCAGGATGCTCCCCACTTCGGGGCAGCCCATTCCAACGTCTCTTTACAGTACTTGCTTAGTTTAGATCTGCTAAATAAACTTCTGCTTAAACTGTCTCTTGACTAAATCCCTTTGTTCTAGAAGACAAGAGCCAAGAGACCCCTGAAACAGCATTACCCATAGCAAGCCCTCATGACGAGTCGATCATGATTAAAATAAACATGTGTAGCACGGGGAGCTGGCTGCTTTCTGTTAGTGTTTTGTGTGTCCTTCAACCTCGTGCCACATCCCTAAACATGGGGGTGACCCCAGGTAGCTTTTGGATGGTGACACACGTGAACTGTGACTTCCTGACTTTACTGCCAAAAATGACATCGCACAGTGCTTCATTCTCTCTCCAGCTCAAACACAAGCTCGCAAAGCCCATTCCAGCTTCATCTAAGTCTAAACCATCGCAGTTCCTGCCTCGTTTGGCGCTGCTCAGAAGCAAAGAAGCTGAACGTCGCGCCACGCTAATGACATGTTAACAAGAGCAGACGAGGCACAGCAAGGGCAGATTGTCTGGTGGATTAATTGAAAGTGTCACCTGATGATCGGAGGCCATCGGCTAATGACTTTGAGGGAGAACGCCACACTTTAATAGTGACTCATGAAAACTAAATAGTACAATAAATCACCAAGTTGACATGATAATAGGAGAAGCCACTGGGTTGAGCAACTCTCTCAACTCGGAAGCAGCCCAGTGGAGTTTATAGGTCAGGGCATGGATATGAGAGTGAATGATTTTGTAGTGTAGCCAAACTGAAATCTGTTATTTGGTATCTGTGTGGCCTTGGGCTAGTTACAAAACTTACCTGGGCTGTGATTTCTTCAGCATAGAACGTGGCTGGTAATCGGAGTTTCTAAATCACAGACACTGGCAGTCTGGGAGCTGGAACTATTGGGAAGAATGTACCAGTTAAGGTTTTAGATGAAAGAAATAGCACACACAAAAGCAATCATGTAAAAGAGGAAATGTTTGATTGGCTATGGCCAACATGAAAGGAACAAACGTGATCTACCGACACACCGAGGCCTCCTGATGCCATTTCAGCTCGAGGCTGGAGGGGCATGCAGTGGGAGCCTTACCAGACCCAGTGAGAGCTGTGCTCATGGGGAAATGGCCACCTCAGAGGAGCAGATGTGGTTGTTCAACATGGAGGGAATGAGAGGAATGAAGACTCTGACCTCACTCCTCCTTTCCACTGTTCTTCCTGGCCCCCCATGGGCTCTGTCTCACCAGATGTCAGAGGGAAAAGGAGAGCCCAGGGGCTACAGGACCAGAGGTGAGTCATCCTTCAAGACAGAGCAAGGGAGGGTGATGAAAGGGAGGAAGGGAGGGGAGGGCAGATACAGTCTTCACAGAGATAGAGAGGGTTCCATCAACTAACTCACTCACTGGCTTCTCTCTCTTGCAACAATTGCTTAGTGTGTTACAGTAAATTGTGTGGTCACTGGCTACTTTACAGCTTGGCAGGTCGCTACAGTTCAACTACAGGGAAAAAAATGGTAGTGAGGGTTTCATCTATCATGACCTACAAAGGGCTGGGCTGGAGAATTGACTTGGTGATCAAGAGTGCTTGATACTCTTGCAGAGCATCCAGGTTTGGTTGCCAGCATTGCCTGAAACCCTGATTCTAGGTTATCTTACACCTTCTTCTGGACCCCACAGGCTCCTACACGCACATAGTACACAAACTCATGCAGGTTCACACATGCACATAAAAATAAATAAATAAGTACATCTTATTTGGCTAAAGTTTTATTACCGGAAAAAGTATACACTCCAGAGGACATATGGGCCTCTCAAGAATCATAAGCACATTTTAACTACTAATTCGTATGATCTCTAAGTCCAATTATATTTTCAGAATTATCTTTAGTGTGAAATCAATATAGGGTAAGAGAGAATAAACTCCACACAGGCCAAACAAAAATGAAAAAAGAAATGCCTTATCTCATATCCGCACATGCTTCCTCTCATAAAAAATGAGAAGAGGCAGTCGCTGTCTGCACCCATCTGTCTTGTCATATATTAGGTTTTGAGACTATAAATCATGTCTGATTTTGAGATGGTTTCATAGTTCACATAATTTGGCTTCCTTAAAATTGAGTACCTATTGTTTCCTGGTAGAGTTTTGGAATTCCTTAATGACAAACATTGACGACTGTTAATGAGATATTTTTTTGCTTTTTAAATACAGTTTTAAAGCTCTGAACCTGCTGGAAAAGGAACACAGACCCATTAGCATCTCCCCAGTATAGGATGCAGGAGTTCGGCTGCGAGATTGCACATCACATCACTTCCTTCCAGATGTGGTGGAGGAAACCTCAGACAAATCATTGTGTGATTCTTTGTCCCTTTCCAAATCTACAACCACTTTGGAATGGATTAGCTAATTCCGTAAATTATTTAGTGGGCAATTTGCTTATTGATTAAGCTCCTAAATAAAAATAGCACCAATACCCTGACTTATTCAGCTTAGCTAATGTGGCATATTTAAAATTCGTAAATACTTATTTGATCAGAACCAAGAGATTCCAGGAGAGTTAGCTCTGAAGGTGGTGATTTTTCTTTTATTCGTGAGCATGTGTGTGTGTGTGTGTGTGCGCAGGTGTGTATGTGTGTGTTATATGTTTTACTATATGCATATGCAGATATTAGTCTGCATATGGAGACCAGAGGGTTAATTTCAGGGTCTTCTTCCTCAATTCCATCCAATTATTTTTTGAGACAGTCTCTTCCCAAACCTAGACTTGCTGACTGACTAACAGTGCCTGATATCCTCCTGTTTCTACACCTTCAATGCTGGGATTATAGGTCTTGCACCACATGTAGCTTTTTATATGTGTTCTGGGGGTGTGGCTAATGTCCTCATGCTTGCACGACAAGCACTTCACCCACTGAGCTCCCTCTCCAGCCCCAGGAAAGTTCTTTCTTAAATTTCAACAACAGGGATGGATTGTTGAAAATCTTTCTGTCAATGTGTCGTAGGCCAGTAAAAACAAAAGGTCATTTAAAACAGCGGCAGGTACCATCATAAACAATGAAGGTGAGGGCCTGGGAATTCCCATCATCCACCCTCTGTCGCGACCACAAAGTCATGCTGATGTTTCTCTCACAGCTCACTCTCATGACACCCTTCATGGTACCTGCTCGTGAAGCAGCCACTGTAACCCTGCCTTTGGAAGAACAGGAACCACAAAAATACTCTTTCGGAATATGTGGAGATAGAGGCTTTATCAAGAATGACCCCAAATGAAAACTAACCCAAGAAGACCCTTGTTAGAACAGTCATGGGGTCACCTGGTCTTTAAGCTCAGAGCAGCTCTGGGGAGGTGCACCCCAATACTGCATCCAGAGTTCTCTCTGTGTGAAAATTGTCTGTATCTCCTTGGAAGTTTCCTCAATACTTGTTAGAATCCTTTGATGCCATCACTCCTATTTAGCCTTGACTGTCTGTTATTCCAAGCCTTTATCCCCCCTCTAGCTTTTTAAGGGTGCTCTTAACTTTGCTCAGCTTTTAAGTAGCTTTCTAATTTAGTTCACCAGGCTACCCCCCTACACTGTTTAATGACCTGTCAAGGCTCTGAGAACAATTTGGAAGGCAATATTCAAGTCTTTCTGTCTCATTTTTCTTCATGATTTGGGCCCCTCAAGTCCGGATTTTTTTTTTCTAGCAGATATGTATGAATCCAAATTTACTTTCTGTTCCATGTGGATGGCTGAAAGCCCTGCTGAGTTCTTATGGTGGTTAATTCAAAATATTCTTTCTGCACATGCCACACAATACCAAAGCCAATTTGGCAGGTGATCCTCCAAGCAGGGATGCCAGGAAAGTGAGAACAGTGGCCAATTCCAGGTAATTGGAAACAGCCCCGGAATTCGATAGATACCATTTTCACTGCTTAGGAATTTTTGCTCAAAGGGCTTCTTTTCTGTTTCCCCTCAAAGCTCTGTCATATTCTGCCTTGAATTGGAACCTGAGAAATGCGTGTCTGAGTAATGAGCAGCCGGCTTCCTGGGTCAGATAGACGAACGTGTGGTGGGTGGCAGAGAACTCACCACTCAGAGCCCCAAATGCTGATACTTATGTGGTGCGGGACAAGCCTGTATTCTGTCAATTACGTTTTGAATAAATGCTGACTGGTCAGTAGCCAGGCAGGACATATAGGCGGGACAACCGGACAGGAGATAGAGGCAGGTCCATGAGAGCAGGAGTATTCTGGGAAGAAGGAAGCTCATTTTGCAGTCCTGGCCCATCCACCGAAGAAGGAAGATGTGACCTGCCCTGCTGAAAAAGGTACCAAGCCATGTGGCTAACATAGATGAGAATAATGGGTTAATATAAGTTATAAGAGCTAATAAGAAGTCTGAGCTAATGGGTCAAACAGTTTATAACTTATGGAGACTTCTGTGTGATTTTCTTTGGGGCTTACCGTCTGTGGGAATTGGGTGGGACAGAAACCCCAACAAGCAGGCCCTCATGTCACATTTATGTTCTTACAAAGCAATCTTGGAATGTTCATCATGTTAAGGATTAAGGAGAAGGAATAGAAGATTAACACAGACCACAATGATTCCCTATTTTGTGCTGTTGGATAACTTCTAATTATTGGCATGCAGCTCTCTGCATCTGAGTTATAGCCTCTCTGCCTGCTGTTGGCTCTGTCTGTCTCTCTAGCCTCTGACTATGGAGTCTGGGGACTGATACTTCCCAACTGCTGTGAGAACAGCAGGGTGTGCAAGGCAAAGGCTGTAGAGTCCTGGCACCATTCCCTGGGCTTTGACTTCCTTAAGCTTGGTCCACACATAAGAATGTGATCACTTCTGTGATGATCTCAGCCCTCAGTGGTTGAGAATGGATTCATGGCATCACTCCCTCTGATTAGCAATGTCCTGTTTTACAGGGGTTCATCGCCCACCTTCTCTTGGTGTGTTGATCTTTGTGTAAGTGGTGTTTGAACTTTATTCTTGCCTCTGTCCTTACGGCAAAGTCCTAAAGGCATGTGTCCTCTACTTTGTTTCATTTTTTATCCATGAAGCAAGGATGAGAAGAATGCCAGCTACATAGAACTGCTGGAGACAGTAAACAAGGAGAATCGCCGATGCCAAGTTCACAGTCTGCTATGTCTCGTCTCTTGCTGACCTTTCTCTGTAGTGAACATGAAGGGCTCCTTTAGGATTCTGCTTTTGTGACCCAAGAGCTGGAAGGTTTCCCTTCAGGTCTTCACACAGCTGTCTCCAGGTTTTATTTTTTCTGCAGAATTTCCCCATACCTGAGGTGTTGTGTATGTGTTAGTTTGCTTGTCTTGTCTTCTCTCTCTCCCCAGAATGCACCTGCCTGAGGGTGGAATCCCCCTGCTCACCTCAGCCACCCTAGTATCTGTGGGAAGTGCTGGTAAACACAGTATGCTCAGAAGCCTTTTGCAAATGAGTAGGAGAGGGAGGGAATTGATGCTCACCTTTCTGAGCCTGCGCAGCGTGTGTTGTGCAGCAGGTTGATAGTCCCAGTAAACAGAGGAGGAACCTGCACTCTAGAACCATTCTCTTCACTCCCCAACAGGCTCAGTTGGGAATTTTCCATCAACCTTCACCCTTTACTTTTTCAAAGTTTGCGTAAGTATTCTCTCATCACATTAGTCCAGGGCTCACTATCATTTTTAAGTAAAAAAATTAATGTATGTATTTTGTGTGTGTATGTGTGCTTATATATATGTGTTAGGGTACATGTGTGTGCACATGTATGTGGAGGGCAGAGGTCAACCTCAGGTGTCATTCCTTAGGAACTATCCACCTTTATTCCTTGACTCAGGGTCTCTCACTCAGACTTGGGGTTTTCTGAAGAGACCAAGCTGACTGGCTAATGAGCCCCAAGGATCTTTCTATTCCAGTCTCTCCAACAAAGATGTTACCAGTACTAGTCATTGTGCCCAGTTTTTTAAAACATAGGTGCAGGGGATTGAATTCAGGTCTTCATGCTTGTGTGGCAAGCACTTCAACCACTGAGCTGTTTCTCCAGCCCCAACTTTTTCCTTGTAAAGTTAAGAAATTTTTTTAGTTAGGCCATTTTTAGTTTTACAAACATACAAAAAGGCCTGAGTAAAAATACAGAGAATTTATATAAAGTCTGGTACACACAGTTGTACACAGATTTGGATACACAGACACACATGCACACACACACACATGCACACAATGCCCATTTTCATCACTCTGCACTTCAGAGGAGGTGGCTGTGGGTGATGACTTACACAACACATCCTCCTCACCTGAGCCCATGGTTTCTCCTCATAGGTGCTCACCCTGGCCCCCTTAGGAGGTGACACTCACTCGTGCTTTTTCTACCTCATGGCTGGCATGAAAAGAGCAGGCAGAGGAAACGCCCTCAGAAGATTTGGGGCAAGTCTCCATCTCATCAATGTGACTGCACTGGATGCTGGCTTGTCATAAAAAGGAGCGCCTTGAGACAGCAAGGTAATTACGTCTCCATTCCAAATCCTAGTCCTTTGAATCCAGGGACAGTGATGCGCAGGGTAGCAAGTTAGATGCGTGAAAGAGGCATCATTGCTAAGTGATGCTAAGGTCAAAAGCTAAGGTGAGGCTCAAGAGCCAAGCATTCCCTCGTCATTTACAATCTGCCCAGATCAAATCTTCTAAGCACCTAAAATCCTTCCTAGACCTTTCCCTTTCATCAAACTCGTTGATTGCTTGACCAGTTGATCATGAAGTCATGCACAGAAGCAAGCATGTTTTAAACCATCTTTTTAAAATTTAGTTTGTAATATTGAAATGCATTTCTCATGTCATCAGAGCCTCGGAGAACCTGCCTGATGTGCAGTTGGGATTTGTAAGGGGCTCTAGCACACTGAAGTGGCATCCATTTCCACATCATCCACGTGGGAAAAAATGATCATGAATGTGACCTTTTTCTTTATGGTTGTGCTTTCAAGAGCAATTTGACTGACACATCGTGAATATTCAATAGATTTAAGTTAATTGAATAAAGTAATTGAATTTTCCAGAATAATACCCAAACTCTTACAGGGGCTGAAATAGAACACTCCCAGATTTCTTTTTCAGGTGCCTCTTTTTGTTGTTTTAAAATGGAGCAAACCTCAGCAGCTAATAGCACAGGCTAATCTTACAGAAAACCCGGGTTCACTACCTAGCACCCACACGGTGTTTCACTACTGTTTGTAATTCCAGTTCCAGGGGATGCATCACCCCCTACTGGCCTCTTCTGGCACCAGGAAAGTCATGGTGCACATACATACATGCGTACATACAGGTCAATATTCATAACTATAAAATAAGAAAACTAAAAACAAAAAAACTAAATAAAAATTAAAATGTGGTAAATCCTTGATCACTTCCTCCCCCTCTTTCTCTCCCTCCCTTCCCCTTTTTCTTTTTCTTCTTTTCATTTCTCCTTTGGGAACTTCCACCTAGGCCACATTGGGATTTGTGGCTTCAAAGCTGAAAGAGAGTTTAATACTAGCCCATATCTAATAAAGCAGAGATTTGATTAATGACATTTTAATATAGACTTAATCTAGAGGATCAAGAGAAAAGGAGACATCCAGAAAAAGTAGAATACACTAGAGAGTCTGGATGTATGATATCTCAAACAGGGGTACCAGGAATTTTTATACAGCCAACATGTGTGAGACATTGGTGATGTTTGAAGTCACTGTATTAACACTTGGTGGTTCCTGAGGGACACCTCATAGGATTTCAATAGATAGGGTCTATCCCTTGGAGATCTAGTGGATATAGGTGGGTAGGGTGTCTTTGCTGTAAAAAGTCTTGCTTTAGATTCTGGGGAAATGAATGAGACCTTACTCCAGGTCATATACATTCAAGCTTTAAGCCTGATTCATTGCTATTTTAACAAAAAAAAAAAGTCTCTCTCTCTCTCTCTCTCTCTCTCTCTGTCTATATATTAATGTCCCATACATATATATGGGACACCTTCACACTGATTGTTGTTAGTAGTGTTGGAAATCCCTGCTTCTCAGCTGGAAGAGGGCTTCAAACAGACTGGAAGGTGACTGGGTAGGTCTACCTTCTCATGTCTCCCTCGGTCATCCAATCTTGAAATCCTGCCTTAATTTACCCCTCTGGCTTCCATCCCTTGGTCTTGAGCATTGCCAAAAGGAGAAAGTTCAGCTCATAAAGTCTTCCATGTTCTACAGGAAGCCACGTCACTATCACCATAGAAAATGGGGGTTTGAAAGCAAACTGTTCCCCAACATCTTGGGCATCTGAACAGCTGGTTCCGGAGATTGTGCTGCTTCAGGGAGTTTAGTTGGTGCAGCCTGGCTAGTGGAAGTGTATCCCTGGAGTTGAGCCACTTCCAGTTCTCCCTCCGAATCATGCTCACGGCCGAGTCGTGAATGCTCAGTGCTCAGCTTCCTGCCCT
Organism: Neodon shergylaensis; assembly: GCA_025134845.1. Classification (NCBI taxonomy): domain Eukaryota; kingdom Metazoa; phylum Chordata; class Mammalia; order Rodentia; family Cricetidae; genus Neodon; species Neodon shergylaensis. Next base: position 3,606,987 of record JABTXL010002731.1, on the reverse strand, counting down.
CGTCATCCATTCCTGCCACCTGCCAGCTGCTGCCATGACTCCCGCCATGATGGACTCTAACCCTCCTGAACGGTTCCTAAGTAAACCCTTTCTTCTATAAGCTGCCTTGGTAGTGGTGTTCTATCACGGCAACTGAGAAGCAGCTAAGTCAAGTTCTGAAGGTCAGAGTGTGTAGATATATCAAGCATCAGCCATTAGGGGTCATCCCTCGGAATACCATTCATGCATTTGGAGCTTTAAGGCTCTCTTGTTGGCTTGGAATTTATGGATTAAAGGGGGTAATCTACTTCTTTAGGAGTTCTAGTCTCAACAGCCTGAGATGCTGGGTTGCTGGACCCCTCCACTTTTAGAGTCAGTTACTTCCAAGTCACGCTTTTGAGTTGGTTTATTTTAAACCTGTTTTTCTCCTTTCCGTTTCTTACATCTATTAAAGACTTTTGATTACATCAGGATCACATGAACTAAAGGATAAACCTGGAAGAGATTCCCATCCCCTAGTCAGTTGATGAGGACCTTAATTCCACCTGGATTTGATGCCTCTTTTCCATATAAGGTGATATTGTCCGCAAGGCTCAGCTGAGACTCTAGGGACAAGGGTGTGGTCATTTTTGCTAGTCCATCATGGAACCCAGGCATTGGACTGAGGAGAGAAAAAGAAAAAAGAATTACTGTCCTCAAAGAAAGTCATGTTGAATAAGGTGACCGTGTTTGGGATGAACTCAGGATGAAAGCTGTGGAGTTTAAGGTTGTCAATGACTTATAAAGAAGATTAGATTTTGAGCTGAGAAACCCCAGTGAAATCAGATATATTCATTGATTGTCCCAAACACCAGCACTGGCAGTTTAATTCACCTCTGGTAACAACATGTGTTGCAAAAATGAAAATGAAATTAACATTACAAATAAATCAGGGGTGATTTGCATCACAAAGAGCGTCACCTTGGGGCTTGAGTAAATTCAACTGATTTAATTGAATATAAATCATCCGGTGCCAACTGTTCCTCTGGCCCAAGTTTCTGGTCTCTAGCTCTGTGCTGGGGATGAGAGGGGACTGAAACCTCACTTGGCTTCTGCTCTGAGTTCTTGGAGAGACTAGGCAGTTTCTTCTTGTGAAAAAATCCTTCTGACGAGAGGCATGGGGTTCCCTAACATGACAGGATGGAGATATGTGTTCCTGTCAAAAGGCCAGAGAGGCCCCTCTGGGAATGTGCACAGCTTGTGGAAACAAATAGAAAGTATTGGACTACCTTAGGTGTCATTCTTAGGAATACCATCCTAGTCCTTTGAGATTCAAGACAGGGTCAATCATTGGCTTACCGACTAGGCTGCACTGGCTGGTCAGTGAGCTCCAGGGATCCTTTTGTCTCTACCTTCCCAGTGCTGGGATAATAAGCATGCCACTTCATACCAACATTTTTATGTGGGTTCTGAAGATCAAACTCAGATTCTCATGCTTGCATAGCGGAATCAGACACTACTGACAGTTCTCTCCCCAGTCCCCTGCGGAGATGTCAAGGGATGAATGAGTAGAAGTCACAGATTTGGAAGAAGGAGGGGAGAGTGTCTAGTCACAGAATAGTATTACAAGCCCCTATGGCAGAGAGATCATGGTGAATACCATGAAAGTGTTTACGTATGAAAGTCTGTGTGCTTGAAGCCACAGAATAAGATGGGGACAAGGGGCACTAAGGTCCTAGACTATGCCAGACATCATAGGCTTTGACTGGGGACATTGTCATTATTAAAAGATCAAAAGTGAGACTCAGAAGCTAATCAAATGTGTAGATGATAGGATCCATCTATAGCTAGAAAGGATGTTAGTTAGCTATACAAAGCAGATGCGTGTGGGGTCCCATGGCTGTGGGGTGCAGACTCAAATCATCCATTAGTCTGCAGAGTCAAGAGCAGCAGTTGGCAGCAGGAAGAAATGTTCTGAGCACCTTCCGGTGTTTGTTTAAAAGAAAGCATTGTGCTGGGCAGTGGTGGCCCATGCCTTTAATCCCAGCACTTGGGAGGCAGAGGCAGGTGGATCTCTGTGAGTTTGAGTCAGGCCTGGCCTATAAGAGCTAGTTCCAGGACAGGATCCAAAAGCTACAGGGAAACCCTGTCTCGAAAAACCAAAAAAAATGTTTACAATTGCAAAATTAGGGGATTCCAGTTAGATATGAAAGTACTAAAATCATGCTGGGTCAAGCATTAAAATAAGGATGGGTAACTGCAGGTGCAGGTAGATAGGGAGGATGGGTTGTGTTTAGATGTTACACATACATGGGAGGGGTCTGCTTGTTTGTCATAGTAGAGTTGTATGGTTCTAGAACCAGATACTCAGAGAGATTTTTCTTATCTTTTACTTATTCTTTGATAATTTCATACATATATGCAATGTGTCATGATTATACCGACCCAAAAACCTCTTCCCACTCCTTCTGGAAGCCCATCAACACATCATCCTTCCATTTTCCCTTCCTTTCTCCCTCCCTCCTTCCCTCCCTCTCTCTTTCTTTCTTCATTCTGAGTACAAATGCCTGCTGGGATGTTGATTGATCTTGTTGACTTGATCTTGGACAGGTACCCATAGCTGCAGTGAGCTCATGAGTGTGACAGCCATATCATGTCCAGAAGACAGCATGTCACAGCACCCTTCCCCACCCTCTGGCTCTTACATTCTTTCTGTTCCATCTTCCTCAATGTTCAATGAACCTTGTGTGTGTGTGTGTGTGTCTGGTTGATATGGACGTCCCATTTATGACTGAGCACTCAAAAGTCAATTATTCTCAGTAGGTTGATCTCCTAGGAGTCTGTGCATGGCCAGAGCACAAAGGAGGTGTTACTCAGGGTTGGACCATAAATGATACAATATCTAGCTGCTAGACAAGATGCAGTCATGATGCAACAGTGCCTTGAAAGTTATGTAGAAAACCAATCACTGTCTGCTTGAATCTGAGGCCTGCTTAATGGAGGGAATTTCTGCCTGGTACTGCCAACCTGGTCAAAAGCCCATAGCTTGAGAGGTCATAGGCTCTGTGGGGAGAGGGGAACCTACTACTGTTTTGTTGTTGGTGGTGATGTTTTTGTTTCTAAACGGTGTCCAACTGCAACCTATCTGTTTATGCATATACCCATAGTTTAATGCTGCTGCTTAGCCTTGACTAGACATTCTGAGGCTTTAAAGAGATGCCAGGACTTCAATTTCATTTTTATTGTTTTGCAGATTAACATTAAAGGAAGTAAAGAGATTCAGAATCAGGCCTGTGGGAATCAATGGAACTTTGCAGACATTAAGTTAAAACTGCAGGCCTGGTTTGGAATCGGAGTTGCACAGAACAGTTCTGGAGTCTGTGTCCTGTGCCCAGGGCTGGTGGCCCAGTGTCTGCTGTTAATGCTTAGAGTCTTAACAGTTCTCCCCACCCCATTCCACAGGGATGGACTCCCGCTGATTAGCACATGGACTTCCCGTCTGAGCCAGGAGACGCGGAGGAATGAACCTGCTCAATGGATCGTGAACTACAGCCCACACAGCTTCCTAGTGTATCAGGGACATTAGCAGTCTGATACAGATGGCTGTCTTCACCCCTTCTGCTGATGTCTCAACTATGAGGAATTTAAAGCCCAGCTTTGAATTACAGATTGAGAGGAGAGAGGAAACCAGGGGTGGGGGAAGTGAGTAGATGCTCATCTCCTGAGGAAGCTGGAAGCATGATCTGGTAATGACAGCCGGACAGGCCTCCATTAAGCTAATGAGCTGCTTGGAGCTAGAGATGTGAACTGTGTTTCTAAATGGCCTGAGTCCTGGGCATCCGGGAAGACATCAGGCGACTGTAATGTTTCCTGCGGGGACTAGTGATTTTAAATAGACTCCTGAAGACCACTGATTCAATTGACAATATAATGAAAAGAAGGGGGGAAAAGCCAACTTTTATTTGAAGATTTTTAGACTTAGAGCGTCCATAAACAGAAACTATGGATTTTTTTTTTCAGCTCCAGGTTCTGCTAGGATCTACCAGTTCCAGGCGGTTATATGTTCAGAGAAAGGAAGGGGTCTGCTTCACCGTGGAGGGGCAGAGCAAAGGGCAGGGCCACTATAGGGAAAGCTCTTCATCTAAAAAAAAATTATTAGTTCTTTGGGGATTTTCATGCAATGCGGTTTGATCATATTCACACCACAAGCCCTCCCAGATTAATCATTACACTCAACTCTGTGTTGCTTTTTTTCTTTCTATACCCACCAAATCCAATTTGTGCTGCCTGAACACTCCTGAATATGTGGCCTTGTACTCTAGTGGGGTCAGCCTACCATAGCCACATCCTTAAAGAAAACTGACTCTCCCGCTCTAGAGCTATCAATTACCAACAACTACTTACAAATCATGTAAGTCTTGTGGGGCTGGAGAGACAGCTCAGCAGTTAAGAGTACTGGCTGCTCCTGTAGAGGACCTGGGTTCCTGTGCCCATCACCCACATGGCAGCTCACAACCATTTGTTAGCTCCCACTCCAGAAGACCTGCTGCCCTCTTCTGGCCTACATGGGCACTGCACCCTCACACAGACACATTTTTTATTTATTTATTTTTATTATTTAATTAAAAATTTCCACCTCCTCCCCTCCTCCCATTTCCCTCCCACTCCCCCCATCCCCCTTCCCCTCACTCTCCAGTCCAAAGAGCAGTCCGGGTTCCCTGCCCTGTGGGAAGTCCAAGGTCCTCCCCCCTCCATCCAGGACTAGGAAGGTGAGCATCCAAACAGACTAGGCTCCCACAAAGTCATTACATGCAGTAGGATCAAAACCCAGTGCCATTGTCCTTGGCTTCTCAGTCAGCCCTCCTTGTCAGCCACGTTCAGGGAGTCCAGTTTGATCACATGCTCCATCATCCAGCTGATTTTGGTGAGCTCCCATTAGATCAGCTCCACAGTCTCAGTGGGTGGGCGCGTCCTAACTTCCTTGCTCATGTTCTCCCTCCTTCTGCTCCTCATTTGGACCTAGCTCAGTCTAGTGTTCCAATGTGGGTCTCTATCTCTAGCTTCATCCATCGCCAGATGAAGTTTCTATGGTGATATGTAAGATATTCATCAGTATGGCTATAGGATAGGGCCATTTCAGGCTTCCTCTCCTCAGCTGCCCAAGGACCTAGCTGGGGACATCTCCATGGATACCTGGGAACCCCTCTAGAGCCAAGTCTCTCCCCAACCCTAAAATGGCTCCCTTAATTAAGATATATACTTCCCTACTCCCATATCCACCCTGCCTCCATCCCAACCGTCCCATTCCCCCAAGCTCTCCCCATCCTCCCCTTCTCACTTTTTTCTCCCCATTTCCCCTTATCCCCACCCCATCCCCACCCCCAAGTTTCCAATTTTTGCCTGGCAGTCTTGTCTCCTTCCAATATCAGAAGGATAACTTTATGTTTTTCTTTGGGGTCACCTTCTTATTTAGCTTCTCTAGGATCTCATATTATAGGCTCAATATCCTTTATTTATGGCTAGAATCCACTTATGAGTGAGTACATACCATATTCATCTTTTTGGGTCTGGATTACCTCACTCAGTATGGTGTTTTCTATTTCCATCCATTTGCATGCAAAATTCAAGATGTCATTGTTTTTTACCGCTGAGTAGTACTCTAATGTGTACATATTCCACACTTCTTTATCCATTCTTCCATTGAGGGGCATCTAGGTTGTTTCCAGGTTCTGGCTACTACAAATAATGCTGCTATGAACATAATTGAACAAATGCTTTTGTAGTATGATAGAGCACCTCTTGGGTATATTCCCAAGAGTGGTATTGCTGGATTCTGGGGTAGGTTGATCTCGAATTTCCTGAGAAACCTCCACACTGATTTCCAAAGTGGTTGCACAAGTTTGCATTCCCACCAGCAATGGATGAGTGTTTCTCTTACTCCACATCCTTTCCAGCAAAGGCTATCGTTGGTGTTTTTGATTCTAGCCATTCTGACAGGTGTAAGATGGTATCTTAAAGTTGTTTTGATTTGCATTTCCCTGATCGCTAAGGAGGTTGAGCATGACCTTAAGTGTTTTATGGCCATTTGAACTTCTTCTGTTGAGAATTTTCTGTTCAGATCAGTACCCCATTTTTTAATTGGGTTAATTAGCATTTTAAAGTCTAGTTTCTTGAGTTCTTTATATATTTTGGAAATCAGACCTTTGTCTGTTGAGGGGTTTGGTGAAGATCTTCTCCCAGTCAGTAGGTTGTCTTTTTGTCTTAATGACAGTGTCCTTTGCTTTACAAAAGCTTCTCAGTTTTAGGAGGTCCCATTTATTCAATGTTGCCCTTATTGTCTGTGCTACTGGGGTCATATGTAGGAAGTGGTCTCCTGTGCCTATGTGTTGTAGAGTACTTCCACTTTCTCTTCTATCAGATCCAGTGTGTTTATTTTTAAAAAATGAAAGAGTATTCGTAGCATGAGGACTCCCATGGAGTCTGCTGATTGGACTCTTCCAAAGGTAGAGAACAATGAATTGATGTGGCATAGTCTTGAGCCCACACAGCAACAGAGTCCAAGGGAGATGATGGACGAGTAAAGGGGTTTGTTAGGATGCTAGCAAGCATGACCAGCCTATAGCCCATCAGATGTATGTTGCTAAGGGTATCTCTGAATTTAAACAAACAAAAAAAATTTGAACTTAGTTAAAACATCACCAGGATATTTTTTGCTTTTTTTTCTCCCATTTTTTTTTACTTGTTGAGTGTCAACTTTAGATGGCATTCTGTTGTGGTATCAGAAGGTTGAGCACACTTGCAGAAGATAATGGGGTGAACTGGGAAACTTACATTCTGTCTACAAAGTAACATCAGGCTCAGGCCTTGGATATTTATTTCCACGTAGAAATATCAGAATATTGTAGGTCATACAAGGCCCACCTGTGAGGTGCAGTTACCAACGGGTGGAAAGTTTTCTAAAACTCACTATCTAAGACCTAGAGGATAATTGGGGATATCAAGGGAAAGAAGGACAGGGTTTGAGATGGAGTTTTAAAAAAAGAAAGAAAAACGTGCTAGAATCCCATTTTTCAATTTATCTCCTCTCGGAGAATTCAATCTAACAGCTGGAATGAGTGCCAGATTGAAGCCCAGAGAAAAGGTAAGATAAAGGATTAGATGGGATCCTTCCTGCTTTGAAAGAAATCCTGCGAACAGATAATGCAATTCCATTTCCATCACTCACCGCTGTCTTATTTAAAGATTTCTTTTCTGGTCTCCCTCCTTTTTTTGTCTCTCAGTAGACTGAAGATAGGAAACCCAAATTTGATGCCTACTTCTGCCCCTAACGAGCTGTATCTGGTCGGGGTGGCACCTGAGATTTTTTTTTTCATGTGTGAATACCCATGATCAATTTTTATCTGATTGAGTCATTTCAACCAAAGTCATACAATCTCCAAGCAAATCTTGAACCATGAGTAATTCCCTTTTGCTGGGTGGCAGAGATGGCACTTACAAGGGACATCAGAGTCAGTAGACGTGAAAAATCAGAATTCTTTAGATCAGGTTATCTCTGTCTCTCTGGTTCACCATCCTGGGCATTTCCTGCATCCTCAGGTGGGAGCAGATGCTGCAGCTGTGTACGGTGTTGTACCGAGATCTAATGTCTTCAGCGGCAGGTAAAGGGATCTATTCCCAAGGATCTCCAGCTCTCTATAGAAAGACATCCATACTGAGGACTTACCAGCAAATTTTTTCTTTTCCTTAGTAAATTTCAAGCCACCCAGCTAGGTGTGGACCAAACGAGTGCCCGTGGGAAGTGCTTCTCACAGGTGATAATTAATTTTCTCTTCATCAACCTGACTGACTTTATAGTCAAATGGAGGGAACCTCGATTGAGGAATTGCCTCCATCAGAATGCCCTGAGGGCCAGTCTGTGGGACATTTTCCTGATTAATGGTTGATGTGTGAGGGTTCAGCTCAGTTTGGGCAGTTCTACCTCCAGATAGGTGGTCCTTGGTGATACAAGACAATAGCCTGAGCAAGCCATGAGGAGCAAGTCAATAAGCAGTATTCTTTTGTGGTCTTTGCTTCCATTTCAGCCCTGAGATCCTGCCTCAGTTTCCATTAATGATGGATTATAAACTGTAAGCTTATATAAACTCTTTTCTCCTTGAACACAGAAACAGACAGCAAACTAATACATCATCACATCAGTTACATCTATTCTAATAAGGAATGAGCTTGTCTCAAATCCCATGGTTCTGTGCAAGGGGAGACATTGGAGTAGGATTTGAATTCTCCTGAGCCACCAGGGTGGTGGTGGGATAGCTTCCTGGGCAGATGACTGACAAAAACCACCACAGGCTCAGTTCACTCAAATATCTATGATATGCTCTACACATACGCAAGTGAATTATTTTCATGGATTTGAACTTTTCTAAAGACTTGTACAAATGATATTGGGGGACCATTCAGTCCACTAGATCAATTCAGTCTAGAGGTATTTTTTTAAGATTTATTTTATTTGTGTGTGTGTGTGTGTGTATGTGTGTGTATGCATACCTGCATGTGATTGCAGTATCCTCAGAGGCCATAAGAGGGTGTTGGATCCCCTGGAGCTGAAGTTACAGGGATCTGTGAGCTTCTCATTGTGGCGAGGGCTGTGAACTGAACTGTATTCCTCTGAAAGAGCAGCAAACACTTGGACAGCTGAGCCTTCTCTCTAGCCCCTGTATTTGGCTTTATTAAACCAGCTGTAATTAATCAATCTTAATAAGAGCTTTAGTACAGGGCTTTATAATACTAGAAAAATAAAAAAATATTATTTTCTTTGAGGTTTGCTTTACAAGGGGGCCAAAGGGCTGTAAGGACTTACAAGGAGAGAATAGGAGAAGTGACAGAATGACACTTTTTCAAGCATTCATCTATTGTGTAAGTTGTATTACAAAACTGTTCCTCTGCCATTGGGAATTTCCTCTAGGGGTAACACCGAGAAGCGTTTCAAGACGGATCCTTCCCTGTGTTTCTGTGGCGTGGCCTCCAGGTCAAGACTGAAGTGTGAAATGAAAAGGCGTCAATAGTAGGATGACATTTGGAGTGTTCTTTCTTCTTGAATGTTTCTTTGCATCTCATGGTCTTTTCCTCATTAGGGTGTTTTGGATTCTGGGATACTCATTATTTTGCAGAGAAACACTAATTCATTTTTTAAAAATGGTATTGAGACCCTCATTCTAGACTCTGATTCTGCTGGTAGCTGAGATGAAATGGAAGGTACAGTCAGTCTTCCACTACCACACCACCCAGGGATTGACAAACCATACCAGGCATATCCCATGGTGCCCCTCCAGCTGTGGGAACACCAGGCAACAGGGAACAGTGAGATATGAGGGATAAGAAATAAATGAGGAGAACCCTGGACTTCTTTCAGCTGGTTCTGTAGGCAACTTCCTCACTGTGGTCTAGAGAGAAGGAGCCAGGGACAGTCTGGGAAGTCAGGTGGAGTGTTGAGGGCTCGCAGAGGAGATAACCCAAGCACTGAGGGGCAGACACAGAGGGGAAGAGGGTGTGAGAGATTTGCAGGGGACACTCTTAGAGTGCATTGCTGAACACTGTGCCAGAAGGGCCACTTAGCCTTTTATCTCCTAAGGCCACTTTTTAGCTTGATACCAGAATATCAAAAGAAAAAAAAAAGACTAAAGATCAAATACCTCTCCTAGATGCAGAGATTGGTGCAAAGATGTATCAAAAAGAATTCAGTAATGTATTTACATAGCCCAAGGAAGAGCACACATGTGACAAAGTGGAGTTTGTCCCAGGAATGCAAGGTTAGATTGACCCCTGGAAATCATTCCATGATTGAGCAAATTAGCAAACTGGGAAGGAGGAGACTCACAGTCACCTTGGTATGTCCTGAAAGCACTTGATGAAATATAATGTCTATTCTTCATCTTTAAAAACCATGGAAAGCTAGGAATTAGGCTTGATAAATGGTGCTTATGCCAATATACAGCCAATATCATGCTTAATCATGGGAAATTTCCACTGGATCAGGAGCTTCATGTTTTTATATGATTGGCTAGGTATAAAATAATATATATAATAATAACAACAATAAAAATAATAAAACTGGTAGCACTAGTAATTGGTAAACTGAATGAGAATACTGGGTGTACTGGGATCAATACACAAAAATCAATTTCATTTCATGTATCAGCCTTTCTTGAAAGATGTTTTGCTCCTATGTTGATTTTCCAAAACTCTCATGAGATAAATTCTAAGTGTAGAACAGGGAAAATAGGTATATCTTTCTAATGCTATCAAAAACTATAGACAATATTTAAATGATTTTTTTCTCTAGTGAGAAAATCCTATGTGTGAACTTTAAAGTTTTTTTTTCCTTTTAATTATGTGTGGATGTGCATGTGAGTGCAGTACCCCAGGATTCCAGGAGAGGGCATCAGAGTCCCTGGAACTGGAGTTACTGACTGGATGTTGTGAGCAACTTGATGTGGGTGCTAGGAACCAAACCCAGGTACCCCACAAGAGCAGCAACCTATTGAGCCATCTCTCTATTCCCCTTAAAGTTTTCTTTTAGTTAAAAAAATAAAAGAATAATATTGTCTCCCTAGGGGTGTGGCTACAGGAGCCCCATGTGTAGCACCTGGTCCCTGACAAGCTGAGCTGGTGCACGTGGATTTTGTCTTAGAGTGCCTTTAGTACAGGAGAGATGTCTGCTCCTCTCTATCCCTTCTTTCTGAGCAGAACTCAGTCAAGGACAGCTGGAGGCATTCTTGGGAATGCAGCAGGAGTCCTCAGAAGGGACAGCTTAAGATGTTCACAAAGTAACTACTTAACCTTTGGCATTATTACTTCTAGCACATCAGTTAATTGCTGTTGAGAGCTTTCCTACAATTTGAGTCAAATTGAGAAAAGAGAAAAAAAAACCTACCACAGTTGGCATCACGTAAAACGTATTTGAATGCAAGTGACAGAAGCTAAGCCAAAGTCCACATAAGTATTAACAAGGAAGCAGGGCCATTCACACAGCCAGGGGTGATGTTTCAAAATCAAATCAGCAATTTCACAAATAGGCGGTTAGTAATGGCACTTCTCCACCTCTTATAGGAGTTCAGGCTAAGGGAAAGAGTTTGCAAAGTCACTCCTGTGCTAAAGTTATGGAGCTGAAATAGAAACACAACTTGTCTTGTCACAGAGTTCTCTGTCTCAGGTCTCTGCTACATTGGGTGGAGGATGCTACTTGGGTCTGTGTCCCTCTTGGTGGAGGAGAGGTGCAACCCACTTCTCCATCAATTTGAATGAGGGCCACTTGTCTTCTTCAGGTCCTTTGCCTCTTCCTTGGGGCTGGTTGTCCTTCAGTTATCTCCTGGACTAGACATTTCCAATCTTTGTAAGGTGAGGATGCAGTCTACCCTCAAACTAAATTTAATTCGTTACTATTATCAACTTGAGTGAGATACTTAAGTATTTTCTGTTTCTCTTTTTTCCATTAAGCCAAGAAGTTATACCAGGAATTTGTTAAATGAAAACTCTATGAATAATTAAGAATTATTCTTAATTACTATTAGGAATTAAATGTTTTTGAAATTGTATTTACAGGTTTTTAATTTCTAAAATTTATTATATATATTTTTATGAGTGCTTGTGTGTGGTATATGATGTTTGTGTATTGTATGTATACATATGTGTGGTACATGTGTGTATATGTGCATGTGTAGTGTATGTGTGGTATGTGTGTGTGTGCTATATGTATGTATGGTATGTGTGTTGAATGTGTGTGTATGTGTGCATGGCATCTTTGTGTCTGTGAGAGTTTATGTGTGGTATATGTATGTTGTATAAGTATGTATGTGTGGTGTATGTTTATGAGAGTGTGTGCGTGGTGTCTGCAAGTTTGTGAATATGTAGGGTGTATGTATATGTGTGTGGTATATGCTATATGTATGTATAGTGTATGTATTTGAGAATATATTTGTATGTTGTGAGTGTATATATGGCAGCTGTGTGTGTGGTGTTTGAATGTGTGGGTTTGTGTGTGTGTGTGTGTG
>JABTXL010002731.1:3545691-3584982 GCA_025134845.1 Neodon shergylaensis | reverse complement strand
CCCCCCTCTGTGTTTTCCCAGGGGCCACCCAGGATCGCTGGTATCCATTAAACCTGGGTTTCTTCTAATTTGGTCTGATTTGGTGTAATTTGGATTATTGCATTGGTGGAGAGACTTATTGTGCCACAGAAAAACTTAGCAATATGTGCATGAATGTGGACCCTGACAGGTCAGAAATTGGATTGGAGCTACTGGAGCCAGAGTTACAGACTATTGTGAGCCCTAGATATGGATGCTGGGAACAGAATTCAGGTTCTCTGCAAGATCAGTATGTGTGCCCTTAATCATAGAGCTACCTCTCCAACTGTGAAGTGGTGTTTGTAAAACAATATACAGACACAAATGACTGTCACTTGTGAGCACCTGCAGGTTGTGAACTTAGACGAGCTTTGCATGGTGGACCTTCCTATGGGTTTGTCCAGATCAGAGTTCAGACACCTTTGCCGCATCTTAATATCTCATCAGAGTAAGAGTTCATTGTCAAGATTATGACTCACGGTGTCTTAGAGGGCCGTGAGTGAGGGACAACACTCTTGTTAACTTCCTGTTGCTGAAATAAAAGATCACAAATTCAGTGGCTTAGAGCATGTGCCATGCTTTGTGCCCATGCAGAAGGACAGAAGGTTAGAGAGTGTGCCCAATGTCCCATCTCTAATTAGGAGTGGGATCCACACATGAGTCTTTCATTATGGCTTAGGACAAAACACTCCTTACCATGGTACTGCTCTGTGCATGGCTTCAGGAATTGACCTTCCTGGTGTGACATAGGAATGAAGAAAGGCCAGACACAGAGAAGAAACACCGGACATGTGGATAGAACAACTAAGGTCAGGTGGTAAGTTCTTGCTCCACTGGAAGGCACCAGCAGCCTGGAACCCTGCACAGTGATTCTGTACATGTGAACTGAGGAGGTGGTTTACAGTTTACAGCTGAACAAGGAGGTGGACTTAGCTAAACTCAGCACTGTGGTCATCTGGAGGAGGAAGCTGTGGTGGATGGTTTCTGTATACGCTGTCTGCATTCCCTCTCAGACCTCTGAGCCTGATCTGGGGAAGGCTTTGCCACCCCTTGGGTCTGAGGCATTGGGATCCTTGATGTGCTGCATTCATGTCAACAGTACACATTCACTCAAAGCGTCCTCTGCTCCCTGCACCACCGGAAGGAAGAAAGGAATGTGTCCTAGACATTTCCTGTTATTGGCCATGAATATATCACAAAGAAGCAGCAAGAATTCCACCTGGTGGGAGAACTTTCTCAGGACTTCAGCTAAATGCTCTTCCGCCCTTGAGTTTTTTCCTGTAGGAGGTAGTTACACTCTCTGTGTCGATTGCTTAAGCTTGACTTATGAATAATATATTGAAACAAATCTCAAATCATTTTTTCCTGTTTCTCAGAGCTTACATCTTGTCCATGTTAACCAGAGGCTTAACAGGAAGCAGGGGATGGCTCTAACTGTGGGAAATACAGCTAAGAGGTCTCTGCTTCCATGCACAAAAGCTGTCTCTGTCTTATCTTTTGCTCAACCGTGTATTCATTTCAGCATTTGCTTTCTTCTCTGTTCTGTTTTTATTCCTATCAATCTGACTAAAAACAGCTTAGGGGAAAGGGAGGTTATTTGGTTTATACTTCCAGGTCACAATGCATCACTGAGGGAAGTCCTGCAGGAACCCAAGCAGAGGAAATGTCCTATGATAGCCTTCAAATTTACTCTAAAATCAGTTTAGAAGTCAATAGCTGTGTGAATGTTAAAGCTTCCATGGGGCTAGAGAGATGGCTCAGTGGTTAAGAAAAGCTGAAGCCCTTGCAGAGGACTCGAGTTTAGTTCTTTTTTTTTCTTTTTCTATTTATTTATTTATTTATTTATTTATTTATTTATTTATTTATTTATTTATTTATTTAAGATTTCTGACTCTTCCCCGCCACCGCCTCCAATTTCCCTCCCCCTCCCCCAATCAAGTCCCCCTCCCTCGTTAGCCCAAAGAGCAATCAGGTTTCCCTGCCCTGTGGGAAGTCCAAGGACCACCCACCTCCGTCCAGGTCTAGTAAGGTGAGCATCCAAATTGCCTAGGCTCCCACAAAGCCAGATCGTGCGGTAGGATCAAAAACCCATTGCCATTGTTCTTGAGTTCTCAGTAGTCCTCATTGTCCACTATATTCAGCGAGTCTGGCACTGAGTGGCTTACTACCTCCTGGAACTCCAGCTCTAGAGGATCTGATGCCCTCTTCTGGCCTCTGAAGGCACTGCAGTAACACACACACACACACGCGCGCGCGCGCTCGCACATGCACCTGCACACACAAATATTCAAAACAAATAGTATGTCTTTTAAAATTATTTTTTCACTTTTAATTTTTGTGCATATGGATATATGTGCATGTTCACCTTGAGGTGTGCAGGCATGTGCAGTTGCACGTGTGCGTACCTGCAGGTGGAAACAAGAGTACAATCTCTTTTGCTTCTCAGGCATTGTATACCTTCTTTGTTGAGAGAGGGTCTCTCACTGATTATAACAAGTAGACTAGGTTGACGGACCAGTAGGCACTAAGGATCTACGTGCTTCCATTTCCCCAGGGCTGGAATTGCAAACATGCAACATTACACTCAGCATTTTAATAAGGGTTTTTTGATTCCAACTCAAGCCCTCATGTGTGTATGGCAAGCACTTTGCAGACTGAACTATTTCTCCAGCCCAGCAGAGAGCTGGTGTTAGTCAGAATGGGAAAGATACTGTGCTGACTCATAAACTCTGATTTCAGAGTAACTGAGGTGGCTATCATTGAACATATTCTAGCACACAAGGCTGTTTATAGCATGAGTAAAACATGGATGCCTAAAGAAGAGCCCCGGCTTATCCACAGCTTCTCTTTTGACAGTGAAGCAGTGTGGACTGCCTTAGGCTCTGTCCGCATCTCCTTTCACTGTCAACACAGCTTAGAGTCATCAGAGAGGCGAGTCTCAGCTGAGGGACTGCCAAGATCAGACTGACCCGTGGGCATGTCTAAGGGGGATTGCTTTGATTGTTATTAATGTAGGCGGCACTAGACAACTTTGGGTAGCATCATTCCCAGAGCAAGGTGGTCCTAGAGGTAGCTAAGCATGTGCCCGAGAGCCAGCCAGCAAGCGGTGCTCCTCCATGGCTTCTGCTTCAAGCTCCTGCTTCAGTTCCTGCCCTGACTTCCCTCAGTGATGGACTGTGACCTGGAAGTGTGAGCCAGATACGCCCTTTCCTCTTTAAGTTGTTTTTAGTCAGAGTGTTTTACCACAGCAGCAGACAGGGAACTAGAACAGTTTCCATCTGTGAGATGGGAAGGACAGCAGCCCGGGAGGTAGAGGAGTTGGGGGAGGAGGAAGAGATGAAGGAGAGCAGAAGAGGAGGGAAGAGGAGGAGGAAAGAAGAGGAAAAGGAAAGCAGAGGAAGGGGAAAAGGGGGAGGAGGAGGAAGAAAAAGAAGGGAAGAGGAGGAGGAGGAGGGGTAGAGGAGAAATGAGAAGGGGGAGTAAGGAGAATGGAGAAGTAGGAGGAGGGGAGGAGAAGGATGCACAGTGAGGGAGGAGGGGGATGAGGAAGAAAGGAAGAAGAGAAGGAGGAGGGTAAAGGAGGAGGAAGAGAATATTAAAACCAAAGCAATCAGGAAAGCATCTGTCACCTGCGTATTTTGGCTACTGTTCCCTCAGCAGCATCAGTGATGAGCCTGGCATCTCCCTGCAGAGATGAGGAGGTGGCTTGAAGCAAAGGTGCCCTGTGTCTGACAAGCAGTGAGGATCAAATAGCGGGGTTCCTCTCTCACGCGTGATTATTCCCTGTCTAAGGACAGAGTTATCAGAGGGACTCCAACCCTGCTGAAATCAGCTGCAAGTTTCCAAAACCTGAGAGCAGCTCCGAGGGCATGACGCTGAGCCGGAAGAGGGTAACCCCAGTCACTCCAGAGCCCTGATTGTTCCTAAACCGAGCTGTTTCACAGACCGAGGATAATGTTTTTACAGCTCTGGGTCCACTCTGCAATTTCATGAAGTGGGTTTTAGCAGCTATTACCGGTAGCATCACCAGGAAATTGGCTCTGTGGAGATTTAAGAAGCCTTCTACACGGTGGCCTAGAGATAAGAAGCAGGCTAAGGGCGGATCAGTCCAGTCTTAGACAGAGACAAGGAAATAATAAAAAGCCTTTTCTTTCCTGCCGGTGTTGAAATTGGATGGGGTGGGATGGGGTGGAGAAGCTCTGCAGGCTCTGGGGATCTGAAGAGTCACAACAGGGCAGTTTAGACTCAAGGAAGGTGTGGGGTGCAGGCAGGGCACACAAACTAGGCATCTGGTGTGCAAGATCGATGAAGGCATTGATTTTTCTGCAGGTGCCAGTGTGGGAATGGCACTGGTAGGGATGGGCTTCCTGAGCACTCAATCCCTTGTGTCATCCCTCACATGGTGTGAAACTTTCAAGAAAATAAGGCTAACATAAACATCTTGTCTTCTTCCTCCTCTTCCTCTTCCTTCTTCGAGAAAATAAGGGTGGCACAGCTCAAGGTGTTTCTTCAATTAAACCACATCAATAATAACTCCTGTGTCAAACGCAGAATTCATGTTTTATGAATGCTGGTCAGAACAATGCAATGAAAATTTTTCTCCCTGGAGACAGTTCTAAGGATATCTATCCCCATCCTTCTGTGGTCAAATCTGGTGACAACCAAGTCTGATTCTAATAAAGTTCACCCTGGGGGACCTGACTGTCAGAGCACAGGTGAAAAGTTCCAGATAGGAGCTTAGGTAACCCTGAAGCAGCCTCACTGGAAAGTCTGTACCCAGCAGGGATGAAGGCTTCCCTGTGGCTGCACAGATGATGCCCCTCCCCCAGACTTCCCCACCCATGTATTCTAGCTTCAACATGAGTCCCCAAAGAAAGCTGCAGTTAGGACAGAACTGCAACCAGCTAGCTATGACAAGTGGCTGGATATTTAGGTGAGGCTTCCCCACTCTTCTATGAGGGGAAAGTCACTGGTCACTAAACTTTCCTGGAATATTTTGCAAGCAGCCACATTCATGAAGTCAGTGGTAATCTGTCTCAAAGGATAATGCCATACAACAGATGGACAGGGTTGTGGTGAATGAGGCAGACTGAGCCTCTGTAAATGCTCTTCAGCCCACTGGCCTTGCCCCGTAGTTGGAGGGTCAGATTAACTCGGGTTTTCACTGCCAACCCTGGGTCCCTCATACACGGTTCATCAGGAATATTATGTGGAATTTTTTGTTATTGCTTTGTTCTTCCTTCCCACCTTCTGTGTGTGGTCACAAAGTATAGAGAATTCTGTTTCCTGATGCTGATGTTATTAGGGGAACTGGTGTTAAGATGATGGGCTGGGGCTTGCTTGGAGAAAGTGAGTCACTGAGGGTGTGTGGGTGTCTAGTCTCTGTTTTCAGGATCTCTTTCCTTGACTCTTGGCCAATGTGAAGTCAGTGATCTCTTCCACTGTTATTCCACAATGTCGTACCACTCTCTAGAAACAGTGGAGCCAATAGACTCTGAGTTAGAAATTATGAAACCTTTGTGCAATGCTCAGGAAGCCCCCTGGGAGTATGTAAACAGTGGAGGAATGATGTGGGATTCCCCTCTGCATGCTGTGAATACCTTTGGTTAATAAAAAACTGTCTTGGGCCTACACGGGGCAGAATAGAGCTGTGTGGGGAAAACTAAACTGAATGCTGGGAGAAAGAAAGCAGAGTCAGTGATATGCCATGTAGCCACTGCTGGAAACAGATGAGCCGAAACTTTGCCAGTAAACCACAGCCACATGGCAATACACAGATTAATAGACATGGGTTAATTAAGATGTAAGAGCTAGCCCATAAGAAACTAGAGCTAATAGGCCAAGCAGTGATTTAATTAATAGAGTTTCTGTGTGGTTATTTCAAGTCTGGGCAGTTGGGAATGAACAAGGGACCTCCTACAATAGAGGAAGGACACGAGTGAAGATGTAAATAGTGGATAAAACTTTGTGTGAATGTGTGTTGTTGACATGGGCACAGCTATATCAATGACAAAGGCACTGGACCCACGGGAAACTGGCAAAGACTTTCCTCAGAGTCAGGCTCTGAAAGATAAAGCCTTCCTTTGTTCCAAGTACCAGTGTTTACTGATTGACCAGTGTGTACAAAAACTAGCAAGCACAGCTTCCTCTTCCTGCATATTTACAGCCAGAGGCACCTCCTACTCAAGCTAGCAAATCCCCCCCAGCCCCAATGCTGTCCTTAATAAATAGATGACGAGGTTCCAGGTTGCTTTGGGAGTTTATATCACTCTATTAGAGTGTGCACAGCCCATCTGATTCCAGCTTTTCTGTATATGTGTCTGTGTGTCTATCCTTTCTTCATTCCCTTACTGCCCCAGGCAAGTCAAGTCCTGGCCATGCTGGATGCAGCAAACCATAAACCCAAATCTCTCCTACAGTAACTTGCTTCTCTCATGAGTCTTCCACAACGAAACACTTGACCCACCTGGTACTATCTTCACTTTTAACCTCTGCCAGAAGTTCTAGAGTCATCCTCATGTAGGTCCAAGGCACCGTGATAGGTCCACATCTGCTGGGCATCCACGCCATGCCTGGAAGGTGCTTTCTCAGATGTGATGTGTTAGTTATTTTTCTATTGCTATGGCAAAATGCCTGACAGAAAGTTATGAAAGTGAAAGTTCACTTGGTCTCACTGCCTCTGGGAGTCTTAGTTCATACTGAAGGAGAAGTGTCATTGGGACAGCTCTTTTCACTGTAGCAGGAGCGGCAGGCAGGTGGCCGTCTGCTCACTTCATGGTCAACCATGAAGCCAAGAGAATAGACTGGAAAAGGAAGTACCACTTAAAGGTCTTAAATGTCACTTAAAGGTCTGCCCCAGTGACTTGCTTCCACCAACTGGGTTTCTTCTCTAACAGGCTCCACAGCCTCCTATACAGTCCCACCGATTAGGGGATAAGTGTTAAAACATGTGCCTGTGGCTTATATGTTTCCTATACCAACCATAACAGACACTACCCATCCTCAGAAATGTCTTCTACAATACTTAAGATAAAACTCTAATTTGGTGTGCTTGGGGTGTGGGGTATGTGTGTGCACACGTGTATAGAAGCTAGAGGTTAAGCTCTGGTGCTGTGCACCTGGAGATTTTTTTAGGCAGGATCTCTCACAAGAGCATCTGCCTGGATTAGATTTGTCCAGTTGGTCCAGGGATCCCTGGGGATCTACCTGTCTTTGTCTCTCCAACAAACAAACACTTACCGCCATGCCTGGCTTTTTCAGATGGGTGTTGGGGATTGAACTCAGATCCTCGTGTCTGCATAGCAAGAATTTTACTAAGTTATTTCCACATTCCCCAAACTCTGATTTATAATGTGAATCTTCCTGATTCCTCCACACCTTGTCTCTAGAGTTCACTGGTCTTAAGTCTCTTTCTCTAACTTCCTAGGATCTGAAACCTTGGCACTCATCTACCTCTGAGCAACTCCTTCTGTTTCCATACATCTTTAACTAAACTAATAAATTATTTTATTTTATTTTATGTTATGTGTCTGAGTGTTTTGCTTGAACGTGTGTCTGTTCAGCACATGCCTAAGGCCCGAGGAGACCAGAGAGGAGGCTGTATCCCCTGGAACTGGGATTATAGATGGTTGTGAACCACTTGGTGCTAGGAGCTGAACCTGGGTCCTCTGCTGCCATTGTTACTGGGGTGTCTCCCAACATGACTGCAGTGCTCGTGGGTCCATAAAGGGTATGGAGATGAACCACCCTGGAGACAGTCTCAGGGAACGGTGTCTGCTTTATTGTACACAAACAGCTGCTTATATAATGGAAGCCTTTGACCTTGGTTGGTTAGCACATTGCCTTGGACTGGAAAGTGAACGCTCACACCACCAGGGGCGCTATGCACAAGGAAACACGGAGAATGCAGGCTCACCAGCAGGCTGGCCATAGGCTGCTCAGGCTGCTTCAGAGTCCAGTGTCTGACTTCTGGGAATACTTAGGAGCATGGTGTGCCATGCTTTTTATTAGAAGTGCAGTATGCCAGGAAGGCTGACAGCTAGGTCATGTCTACATTTTCTTGCTCTGCAAGAGCAGCCAGTGCTCTTAACCACGGAGCCATCTCTCAAGCCCCTGTTTCCATAAATCTAACCTGAGGAGGTGACAGGAGTGGCTAGAACATATGCTTGGTGCTAGAACATATGCTTCACATGTGGAAGGCCCTGAGTTCAACCCCTAGAATTCTTCAAAATAAAATTTAAAAATAAGTCAGAGGAATGAATAGCATATTATTATAAAAGAAGCACATAGATGACCGGTAGTAAAATCACAGCAAACAGTGAAACACGGAGCAGCGGGCACACTGTGCACACTGAATGGCATTCCGGCCAGTGTAGTAAAAGGACAAAAAGAAGCAAAATATTTGAAAAGAGAGAGACAAGCCATCCTTGTTTGCAGGTGGCATGATCTACAAAGAAAATATTAAAGAGCAAAGTTTTTTTTTTCAATCAATGAATAAGCTTAGTTAGGAGACTTGGATACAAAATCATTTGCATCTTCTCCCCCGGAAGCCGACATTTAGAAATTAAATGAAGCAACGTTGTCATTACAATGCAAGGAGAGACTCAAACACTGGAGACTGAAGTTTAATGCGCGCCATCCAGGACTTCTGCAGAGGTTGCTAGAAAGCCTCATTGGGATGAGCTACAGAGGCTGGGAGGAAATGGAGAGATTGCTCTCGGTGAACCGAAAACTTCACGGCGTGAACCTGCTAATACAGCTGGGCTGTGATTCCAACCAAGACCTCAGAGGATATTGAAACTGACTCTAAAATTTGTGTGAAAATGCAAAAGGTGAGAAGCAGCCAAGAGGCGGGAATGTGGAGAAATTGGTTTGATCTGATGAGTGTCTGCACTTACTAGAGCGGCGGAGCACATGTGAGGGCCTGTATAAGCCTGCCCGGGAACTACAAAGGCACAGGTCTACAAGCAGCTGATCCATGGTACTCGTGCCCTACTGGGCTCTGTGATATGGTCCTGCGCCATTTAGTATCATACAGGGAAGAATTTATGATTTGATGTTCTGCGCAAAATGA
This sequence comes from Neodon shergylaensis, assembly GCA_025134845.1. Classification (NCBI taxonomy): domain Eukaryota; kingdom Metazoa; phylum Chordata; class Mammalia; order Rodentia; family Cricetidae; genus Neodon; species Neodon shergylaensis. Next base: position 3,575,891 of record JABTXL010002731.1, on the reverse strand, counting down.
GTTTCAGTGAATTTTACATTCAAAAGATGAGACATGAGACTCCCAGGAAAGAAATATTTGAGTAAACAAGGACTTCATATGCAAGACATGAAACACAATAGACACAGAGTCAAATACTGATGAATTAGACTTTGTTAAGACCCAGAACTTCTATTCATCAAAATACCATGCAGAGAATGTGAACTAGCAAAGCACAGAGTGGAGGAAGATACGGCCACACATGAAGGGAGTGGAAGTCTTCTAATCACGGTGTATGGAAGGCTGTAAACCAGGCACACCGTGTACATCTATGACCCCATCTCTCAGGAGGCAGAGGCAGGAGGACCCTGAGTTTGAGGCCAGCCTGGGCTATACAGAGAAATTTTGCCTCATAAGTATTTTTTTTAAAACCACACACAAAGGAAATTTATTCCTATTATAAAAGGCAAAATATTGGAGAGACACTTATTTCATATCCAGACTGTAGTTTCTCCTTCCCTCCCCCACCCCAGCCCTCTCTTTCTACCTTCCAATCCACTAATCCTCCATTTTTGTTCAGAAAAGGGCAGGTTGCCCATGGATATCAATAAAATATGGCATATCAAGTTGCAGTAAGACTAAGCACCTCCCCATGTATTAAGGCTGGGCAAGACAACCCAGTATGAGAAGTAGGATCCCTAAAGCCAGCAAAAGAATCAGAGACAGACCCTGCTTCCACTGTTAGAAGTCCCATGAGAGGACCAAGCTACCCAACTGCAGAGTGCCTAGGTCAGTGTTATGCGGGCTTCCTGGTTGCAGTCTCTGTGAACTCCTATGAGCCCCTTTGTGGATTCTGTGAGTTTTCTTGTGGAATTCCCTGAGCTCCGCCTAATGTTTGGTTGCAGGTCTGCCTCTGTTTCCATCAGTTGCTGGATGAAGCCTCTCTGATGACAACTAGGATAGGCTCAAATCTATGAGTACAGCAGAAAGAATATCAATAGGCATCATTACATTGACATTTATTTTCCTCCAGTCATATTAGGTTCTATCGTAGGTCTCTCAATCATCCAACCTGTGGGTCCTGGTACTCCAGGCAGTGTCAGGCGTGGGCTTCCTCTCATGGCATGGGTTTTACTCTCTCAATTTCTAGGCCACCCTTACCACCGCACATTCCATAGGGAGAACAGACTGTAGGTCGAAGGTTATGTGGAGATGCTTTTAAAAGTTTGGTTGAATTCTGAAGAATCAATCAGTGTATCCAAATGTTCGGGAACATGTTGAACCCATAGTGATCTGTGCATGTGCCCACCAAAAATGGGCAACGTTTTTAAGCCTGGCAAACATCTACTGTTGGTGAAAAGTCAGGGTAAGAGAAATTGTTCTGCAATGGTGGAAATCAAAACCACACTGAACACTGTGGGAAATGATTAGGCATAATCCCTTAAAATGAAACTTTATAAAACTCTGACCCAGCCTGTTTACGTGTAAACCAAAATATACATTCATGGAAGTTATTCAGGGATAGGGTACTGTACCCTTGGCAGAGTGTGTGCTTAGCCGGCATAAGGCCTTAGTTTCAGTTTCTAACATCAAAAAGAAGGAAGAGAAGGAGAAAAAAGGGGATGACGAAGAAGATGAGGAGAAGGGGGAGGGAGGGGAAGTGGGAGGAATAAGTAAAGAAGGAAGGAACGAAGGGAGGGAGGGAGGCAGGGAGGGCAGGGAGGGACGGAGAAGTAAAAGAGAACTATGGGGGTGGCTGAGGGGATAAAGAGCTTTCTGAGCATGGAGGGCAGAGTTTGTGTCCCCCACCCTCAAAAATCCTGGGCAGGCACAGTGACCACCTGCAATCTGGGCACTCAGCGGGGGTCGGGGGGACAATGTGAATCCCCAGAGCAAGCTGGGAACTAGACTCGCTGAGTCAGCTGGGCTCACATGAGGATCCCTGCTTTGATTTATGAGGTGGAGAGTGGACGAGAAAGGCATAGCCATCTACCTCTGTCCTATAGACACACATTGGTGTGTAACATGTGAGCACATGCACACACTCATGTAAACACATGCACATACACAATACACACACACACAGACACACACATGTGAGCTCACAAAAACCATTACCAGAAGTGAGTTTGTGAGAAACAAGAGTCCTCACTTCATAATAAGAACCCCCGAGACTCAGAGTAGCACAGTCCAGCATCATCTCTGAGGTAAAGCAAAAATGGCTGGTGTGCCACTTTGACTCTTATATCCTAATCACACACACAGTCCACTCCCATCCCCCCCCCCCCCCCCGACACTGCTGGCAAACCCACTGTATTCCTCATTGGCCAAGTTCTTCATGGAGATACAATCCCCTAGATGTCTAGAACTGTCCCTTCCCACATGTTCCCTATCCCACGGGCTCGGGATGCAAAGCCTGATGTAATGGATATCCTGGGCTTGAAATTCCCTCCTTTTCTGATACTGTATTCAGTCAAGTGCCGATTGACCCTAGGACGAACGGAAAGGTCCAGACAAGTCAAAAGCAGCTGCCTGCTAGGGAAGACAGCTTAGTGCCCCTGCTTGTCTGTGGTTCTCTGATGTGCTCTATGGGGGCAGCATACTGAAAACGGACGATGATTTGTTTCTTAGAGCATCCATTCAGACACAGACCCGAAGTGCTGACTGGGAGAATAGCGAGTGTACTTGGGGCTCTTAGACAGACCATAGGAAACGAGAGTGGCTGTATCCTGGTGCAGGCAGCAAGTAAATGGACCTACCTGCTTAATGTGATCAGAAGCTGGGTAACATCTTCCCAAGTTCACAGGGCTCAGTGCAGACAAAACCAGCACAGAATGTGAGGATGTGATCTCGGGGTCAGGGTGAATGGCGGGTGCTAAGAAGGCACGGAGAGAATACGGGTAGCATGCCTTGGCTTCAGTACCACCTTTGATGTGAATCACCTTGTGATCGCTCACTGAGCTGGTTGCTTCTGGAATGTGTACTTTTCTGTCATGCCATGCTATAGTTAATTTGTTCATTTAAACTTTCTATAAATCAAATGTAAGGGTCAGCAGAAGGGCTCTAGCAGGCCTGAATGTGGCAAACACAGACTCGAACATGGCAAACATTTTGCAGGATGGTTTTGCCTTTTATCCTCTCCCCGCACCCCAATTCCCTCTGCCATGCTAAACACTTAGATTCCATTCTTAAAGCCAGTCGCCAAGGTCCATTCTCTTCCTTAGCCACTGTCTCCTCCTGAGGCTGACTACCAAGGTCCGGCTATCAAAGTTTTGAAGTCCAGCCATCAAAAGGCCCCTCTGGCTACCCTAATTAACACGATCAATCAAAATGAACTAACTCATCCCAGTACAGGGTTTCCCCTTTTCCCTTTATAAACCGCCACTTATCTACGGGCTGTCAGTCTCCCCTCTGTGCAGAGGTGGTCCTTTGTCCCTCGGGGCAAGTAAATCCCCTTTGTGCTGAGAACTCGGTCTTGGTGGGCCCTTCCTTTCAACAGCCTTACAGCTTTTCAAGTAGGAAATAATGGATGTCACTGTGCCCTCATAGCCCATGCTTAGATCCTGATGGCTCGGCATGGTTTAATCTAGAACATTATTAGTGGGAGTATTGTCTTCTTAGAATGCATGCAAGAGGAACGCTATCTCCAATCAGATGTCGAACATCAGGAATCTCATTCTTCTGGGTCCTGGTGGCCAGCTCTCTCTTGTCTATAAAATCAGCATTGTGCTGCTCCAGGCCCCACACTGATGGATGGAGAAGAAACTGGAGTGCTTCCAACATTTTGCTGAGAGCAGAGAATATTTGCAATCATGCTGATTTATCCCTAAGTTTATTTTCCATCTTCTGCTTAAACTCAAAGATTCATAAAGATCAGACTGCTAAAAGGCAAACAGTTTGCTAGGAATCGTGCTTGGGCTGAAATTAGGAATTGAATAGGGTTTCTCTGTGTAGTCCTTGCGACCCTGGAACTCACTTTGTATGCTGGGCTTCGAACTCAGACAGATCTGCCTGCTTCTGATTACAGGCGTGTTCAGCCTTGAATGTGTTTTTAAGGACCATTAGAATGTCAGAGTGAGTCATCACGGTAAACAAGTGGGTAAGGGCATAGCTAAAGCTGGACCTCCACCTCATGTAGATTTCTTTTTCCTGTCTGAATGAATGCATTCTGTCACCTAGGAGCAAAAATAAATGGTCCTTTTCAACTGCTTCACAGCAAACAGTAGCTTAGACTTAAGGGGATGGGGAGGTTACTATGACAGAGAAGACTGGTCGGTATTAGAATAGAATATTTATTTAATTGCCTGAAATTTCTCTGTGAGAGAAAGAGCTTTTCTCATCAGGAAAATGAGCGCGTGCATATCAGATTATCTTGCCAGCATTCATATGGAGCTGCTGGAATCGGCTTCCGCTAAGGCCTCGTTACCGTGAATAGCAAGCAAGACGTATGCAAATCATTTCCCATTATAAATATAGATTATTTTCTCTTTCCACAAACTATGGCGACCACAATAAAAATGATGAACTGTGGTGGGAAGAAAGACATAGCAATTGGGAAGCTGAGGGAGGGCGTTTATGTTTGGCTTATCAAATTATGCACCTTTTTATCTTCTGAGTTAATGGTATTGTGTTCATAAGCTTTGCATAGTCTAATTTATTTCCCCAGACTGGAAATAGTTTTTGCTGCCTAGCCAGCTTTCTGAAGGCCTAGCGTATAGTCCTTGTTGCTGGCTTCTGTCCTCATTGTGTTAGTAGGTGGAAGTATGGGGCTGGAATATAGAGAACCCTGGCCAGCCTCATCCTGCAGACCTTGACCGTCACTGTCCTTGGAATAGGCTGTCTCAGACACACTTGCCATCCAGTCCATTGTGTTGGACTTTGCTCTTGCAGAGAATGCCGCGAGGAGCCAGTGCAGCTCCAGCTCATGCAAGCTCTACTTTAAGGAAAACCGAGAAACCCGAAACAGCATAGAGTTCACATCACCACCATTGCAGGCACCGAGACGGCAGTGGGCATCTGGCTTTCAAGTTGGCATGTAGATGTGATGCCCTAAATTAAGTTTCAATAAACTATCCAGAGGATATAGCTTAGTGATAAGGCACCGGCATCACCAGTGCTCAGCCCTGGGTTCCATCCCCAGTACTTTAGAACCAATAACTCATATTGCAGAACAGCTCAGCTGCGCCAATTTTTAGGAAGGTTGAGAACAAAGTTATCCACACAAGTGAGTGAATAGAGAAGGTGAAGTGATCGTCTGGGCTGTGGTGAAGGGAGCCAGGGCCAAAGTGGGCCCAGATCATGTGGAAACAGGACAGTAGAGGCAGGGGACTTAGAGGTCAATGGTGACTAGATCTGATCTGGTCAGCTTCCTTCTCTGTAGAATGGGTACAATTGAATAAGCTCCCGGCCCCACTACCAGGCATGCACGTGTTACTGATAACTGTTGACCTTACATCCCCCTTTCTCTTTCCTTCCAAGGATATAGAAATAGAAAATTATTTTTTTATTAGTAAGTGTGAGCTAACAAATAGCAGATTTAAAATTTCTTCAGATTAGTACAGATAGTATACAGAAAAATAGTGCTAGAGACCAGGCAAGGTGGTGCATGCCTTTAATTCTAGAACTGTTGGACAGAGACAGGTGCATCTCTGTAAGTTCAAAGTCAACCTGGTGTACCTAGTGAGTGCTGAGCCAGTCAGAGCTATAAAGTAAGACCCTTTTTCAACAACAACAACAAAAAAAACCTAAACAACTACAGAACCTCTGCACTCGAGCAGCTGAGGTTACCTGTGCAAGAACAAACCAGTCAACATTGCAGCACAGATGGAGGAGGGGGCATTCAAGCCCTCAACCCTAGCTGCGGAGCTGTGGCAGTTAATGGCTGTTAGGGGAGAGAGAGGGTCAGTTTTCTCTACAGATGTGTTCCCTGGTAGACCGAACATGCTCCAGGGGTTGCACATCTGGGAAGCAAGAACTGGACTCAGTGGGTATTAAAAAAAAAAAAAGAAAGAAATGCGATGTTGGGAGGGAGTTGGAAGGTAGGAGGAGTTAGGAGTAGGGGGGTGAGTGTGATCAAAACACAGTGGAGCCATGTATGAGATTCTCAAAGAATTCATAGAAACATACTTAAAAAAATAAACACCTACAATTCAAATCTCTAGTACTAGATGGACTATTTCCATTGCTGTAATTGGCTCAAATGTTTGCCTTTGTGTTGAATGTGGTGTCGGGGAGGGAGTATCTGAGAGGCATGTGACCTTCCATTGCCTGCTATTAAAAGCCACAGGGGAAATACATATTACCCCATTTCAAAAGAGGCTCAGAAAATGTCTTTGCCGTAGCTTCGGATGGTTTAAAATTGATCTGTAGCGTGCCCCACTTTTGTATCCTGAGCTACAGATAAAATAGTCACCTCTGATTGTAAGGCAAGGCGCTTTGAGGACTGAGGGTTGTGTGGGGTTACTATTTTCGGGGATCCCCCTGCTGTTTTCTTCTGTTACCTTTACAGTCTCATCCAGAGGTGCCTCACAGCCTTCATTTCAGCTGCAGCAAAGCCTTCCCTGTTCAGATGCTCACATGCCTTTCTGCAGCAGATTGGCTTGCCAACGTGGTTGTGAGCATGCACACACACGCTCCTTTATGTATTCACATTTATAAAACAGAAAAGATGCCATAATTTTAAAGGTTTTATTTTCTGAGAGGTCTTAGGTTCATCTATAACTTGAGAGAAGGACACAAGGAGTTCCTGCATACCCATTACCCCGTGCACACAGCTTTTCTTGGTTATCAGTGTCCCTGCTGGAGGCTACGTTCTTTACTATTGATGAGGCCACCTTGACACATCAATATGATCAAAAGTCCAGAGTTCACAGTAGGAGTCACCTTGGGGAGTACATTCTAGGCACTGGACAAAGATATGTGACGTGGACAGGTCATCACAGCACTGTAGAGAGCCATCTCACGGCCCCATGAGTTCCTTGGCAGGCACTGATTTTTTCTGCCTGTATACTTTTGCTTTTTCCAAAATACCATGCCTTTGGAATCTTCTGGGATGTGGCTTTTTTAGGTGCACACTTAGCCTTCCTCTGCTTCTTATCGTGGCTCCGTAGCTCGTGTCTTTGTTGCTCTGAGTATATTCCATTGCAGCACACACACTGTTTTTGAGACTTTGTTTTGAGGTACACATAATTTGGGAGTCAGGGAAGGAAAGATGTCCCCATGCTTCCAATCTGATGGACACCATTTATTTTCAGCCAAATTTTCTGGACTGGGTGAATGTGATACAGTTTACATGTCATTATCATTATTTTGAGATGTCCTTTACCCTAGACATGGTGTCAAGCATCCAAACATTTAAAAACAATGGGAAGAACAAAGGACATCATTTCTCAGAGTGAAACCTAATCCCTGGGTCCCTCTAGGTCAGGATACAGACTAGTCCCGCTGCCTTCTGACATTACACATCTTACTGGGACTTTTCAACCTGTTTGAAGAGGTATACATAGATTAGAACCCAGTCCCCACTCTCAAGCAGCCTCAGACCTAATGTGACCAGCAAGTTGTCCAGTGAAAGATTTTCTACAAGGTTTTGTTGGCTGCTAAGTCAATCAACACACCACAGAGACCCTTGTACATCCATGTTTAATGCATCACTGTTAACAATAGCCAAGCTACTGATTTTCTCAGGTATCCATCACCAGAGGAACAGATGTAGGGAGTATATTATGTACACACAGGGGAATTTTATTCAGCTTTTAGGAAGAATGAAATCTTATAATTTTCTAGAATGGATGAAACTCGAGATTGTTATACTAAGGATATTAAGCCAGATGCAGAAAGACAAGTATTGCATGCATTCTCCCAATTGTAGCTCCTAAATTTGTTATAGGCATGTAAAATCATGTATATATGTACATGTGTGTGTGTTTGATATGAAAGCAGGGGAACTTTGGGGAAGAAAGACTGGGGGAAAGGGAAAGGGAGGAATGAATGAAGAGGAAGGGACGAGTGTGAATCAGGTCAATGAGTACAATGCATTCTGAAGGAACCATCTTTATGAAGTCCGACACCATATACAACAAATATGTTAATCAAAAAAGTTGTTAAAATTGCCTTAAGGTTTCTAGGACACCCCTGACCAACAATGCTAGAAGTATCCTACACCTGGAATGGGACTTTAATTTTGTTTTAGATTTTTAAAAATTTTATTTTATGTGTAATGCTGTCTTGCCTGCTGTGTGTCTGTGCATCATGTGTGTGCGGTGGCCAAGGAAGCCAGAAAAGAGAGTCAGATCTCTTGGAATCAGAGTTGTGGATGATTGTGAGTCATCTGGGTGCTGGGAAACAGTTTCAGGTCCCCTGCAAGAGCAGCAAGTGCTCCTAACTGATGAGCTACCTCTTTAGTCCCAGCAATATATACATACATATGTACACACACACACACACACACACACACACACACACACACACACACACAGAGAGAGAGAGAGAGAGAGAGAGAGAGAGAGAGAGAGAGAGAAAGCTTATAAAATAGTAGGCTTCCATGTGGGTTTTCCGAAAACCCTTATTGTTATTCATTCCCCATCCCCACCTCTGCCCTACCCTCCCATCTCTCAAACTTCCCCTTCATGTCCTTTCCTGTTCATAACATCTACATTCTATGATTTATTCTCCCTTAAGTTCTTCTATCCCCCTGCCCCTTTCTAGAGTCCTGGCTTCTGCAGCCATTCTGAGTTAAACACAAATCAAAAGATTTGATGCCAAGGTCTACATAGGGTTGGGAACACGAGACCTTTATCTTTCTGGGTCCAGGCTACTTCACTGGATGTGTTTCCCAGTTCTATCCACTTACCTGCGAATTTCATTTTAATACAAAGGTTTTATTGTCAATTTAAATATGTGCTTTTTAAAATAAAGAACATTCAAATATATATACTTATAAATTTTTTATAATTTACTTAGGTCTATGTTTACAGTTAAAGCCACATTTCACACATCAACCCATGAACCTTCTTACATATGTTTTGACATCATCTTCATCATCTTTCTTGGGGTTTAGGCTTGGTGACAGCAGCTGGACACTGTGACTGAGAAAGTAGATATGGCTGTGTAGACAATAACATTCCTGTAGCATGGTAGACATTGTCTTTTGTGTTTGGAGCTAAATATTAACAATAGGACTCATAACTGGCTAGCATCTTCAATGAAGGCCACAATTGCAGGTCCATGTACACATCCTCAAAGCTTGATATGTCCTTTAGAGTTAGTAACTATGGTGGTTTGAATAGAAATGGCCCCCGTAGACTTATGTGTTTGAGTGCTTGGCCCATAGAGAGTGGCACTATTAGGAGGTGAGGCCTTGTTAGAGAGGTGGCTTTGCTAGAGGAAGTGTGTCACTGTGGGGGTTTTGAGGTCTTAGACACCCAGTTCAACCTCTTCCTGTTACCTGAAGATGTAGAAATCTCAACGCCTTCTCCAGCACCATGCCTGCCTGTGTGCTACCCACCATGATGATAATGACTAACCCTCTGAAACTGCAAGCCAGCCAAGTTAAAGATTCTCCTTTCTAAGAGTCGCTGTGGTCATTGTGTTTCTTCACAGCAATAGAAACCCTGACAGAAAACAGCAAAGGACATTTTATTCTCCATCTCTTTTCTTAGCATGCTTTCCCTAACACCTTGGACTTCCCGGATGTTTTGAGTTTTCTTACTCTTTCTCTTAAGTTTCCATTCCACATACGTGGCTTCCTGCTTGCCGCGTATCTGACATCCATGCTGGCTTTGCCCAGGAGGTCGGCCTTTGTTCTCCATCCTCCTCCTCCTCCAGACGGTTGCTGAGCTGAGTTTACAGCTTGTCTGCTCTGAGGATTTTCCTTTAAACAGTCATTAAACTGTACTTGAGCTTTAAAAAAATGTCCTGTACTAGATGCTTCCCAGGGTTAGTGGCGGGGCTGCCTCCCACACTGGTGACAGACACCTGTACCTCTGTGTGTCACAATAAATGCACCTAAGCTAACCCTTTTCCTCTACACTATTATGACGTGCATGAGGTTGAGTTCTGTGAGCCCCTGGGCCTAGGCACGCTACTCAGACGACATTTAGAAACTGATGCTTAGGAAATCTGGGATTTTGCAAGACCTACTCGCGGTGTCAGACGAAGGCCACTCACCCACAGGTGCCATCTGGCAGTGAGTGGATTCTCGCAGCACCTGTCCAATGTTCTCTGACAGTTGCTGTGCCACCATAAGGCACATCGATGATTCCAGCCAGGGCAGAATTCTGGGGGGGACATGAAATTCCTTGGGACCCACGAAACATATCCACTCATTTAATTTTCATCTGAAATGCTTGGCTGCCCAAAGACTTTTTTTTAAAAAAAATCATCTGATGTTAATAGTGGAAGGCCAATCTTATCAGAATTCTAACTGCTAAATTTCTTCCCCGTTGTAGGTGACTTCCCACACTCTGGATATTAACTTTGGTGGTTACATGGAGGTCACACGCAGGTACCTTCACATACCTTTGGATGCTTATGCTTAAATTACCAGGTAAAGTAATTTAATAAGTTCAGTCTGTAGCCAGCATCACTCCTCTCATTAATTCATTCTGCAAGTTGTGTGCCCGGGAATTCAACGCGGCTTCAGGACGACACCAGCGGGGGGCCGAAGAGGATTCAGAACTCTACACACGAAGCGGATACCGTCAGTAAGTTTCCAGGTATGTTGATCGCGGGCATAGACCCTCTTCTTTTTGCTGGTGCTTTTCTTCTTATGACGATCGTTGTGCTTCTGTGCTGTTTCTTTTTGAAAGAAAAGCACACAGATTTATTGAGAGAGGGGCGCGCAGCACTTTCAGATTATCAAGAGAGTATGTCGGAAGGATCACATACAGGAAGTCAGAAAGGTGCATGCAAACAAAAGATAAAGAAAAAATTCAAAGAGGGTACCGAACAAAAAAAAGAAAATAGGAGAAAGGAGGAGAAGAAACGCTCGAGCCATGAAGATACTGTGCCTTCAGCACCACCGTTACACCCGGTGCTGGAAGAATTTGCTAATTTAGAGTTAACAGACTCCAAAAAGGAGGATGATTTGTCAGATCAGGATTGGGGAGATTTAGAAGAGGAAACTGCTCGGTATGAGTCCGAGGAGGAGGGGCCATACGGTTACGCAGGCTTAAGTGGGAAGTCTAAGGCGCCAAACCGCTCCCGTCTTAGTAGTCTGCCTCCGCCCTATGGCCCGCCCACCGGCGGTTGCCATTTCATTAACCATCGGACTTGGTCGCGGTTGGCGGCAGCTTACCCTGTGTTCCAAGACCCAAACAACAACAATGCTAGATATTATGAACCAATTCCGTACAAGCAGTTAAAAGATCTAGTAGAAGCAGCAAAAACGTACGGAGCCAATGCAGCCGTTCCTCTCCCTGCCTCGGCCCCCCCCCCCCCCCCCCCCCCCCCCGCTTCCAGCTTTCCCTCAACCAAGATGTGCTTCAATAAAGTGTGATCAGAGAAGGATCCTCGTGTTGGTGGTCTTCTTCCTTGCTGGTCAGGGGCTCACCACAATTTAATAAGTTCAGTCTGTAGCCAGCATCACTCCTCTCATTAATTCATTCTGCAAGTTGTGTGCCTACATACCTGGCTGCTGTGCATCTTGCATTGTTATAGGTATTTCTGAGTGAAGCCCTGTGTGCCATATGCATCCATGGCCCTTGCTTCCTGACAAGGCCTCTCTCAGAATCCCTTCAGCCAGATGGCTCTGCTGGGCTGTTGCCACAGGGAAGCTTTAAATAAAGAAATCCAACGAGACACCGAGACATCATGGGAAAGGGTCTAGGGTTGGCAAATAATGAAGAGGCAGGTTTTCCTTATGCGAAGACAAAGGTGCCACCTCCCTGAAGCACTTAATTCAACTTGAAGGAAGAAATAATTACCTCCTCCAGCCATCACGTCGAAATGACCCCAAGGAGGAAAACAGACTTCACCCTCGTTAACACCATGGGTTGTAGCCTAGGGTTGCATTAGTCCAAAAGCTTTCTCTAGGAGCATGGCTCCTCTAGATCACAGCAGGGACTGTGGGTTCCAAGCACAGTGTTCCCGTGAATGACTCTGCGAGAATCTGAAAGGGATTTTGCTGTTTCCAGTCTCTCTTGTGATAATGGGGTGCTACACAAGGTCCATGGATGGAAGCAAGGCAATGCAGGACTGTGGAACCCAGAAATGATTTTCTGAGATTTCACTGATACAAGCCTATGACAGTGACTGAAGGTGCTTCTGTCATTGATCTCATCTTACAACACCAAACAACCATATATTTTCTCTGTACAGCACATCCCAATATAGGCACAGAAAATAGCTGGTCCAACTACAAATACAAACCTCCTCAATAGGAAAGATCCAAGCCAAATGCTCCACCATCCTGATGAAACACTGTTATGTTGTTGGGATACCACTGTGTACTTATACTAAATCTCTTCCCAGAGAATTCTGCATTCTGCAGCACATATGGGGGTGTGATTATTTTATTTTTCTAAACACTGGAAAGCAAGCACTCATTTCTGAAGGTAGAGAGGATCTAGGAAGAATTGGAGGAGGGGAAACTGTAATTAGAATATATCATTTGAAAAAATTATTTTTCAATAATGAAAAGTTTGGGAGTGATTGACAGTCATTTGGCTCACAGGGAAAGCAGCCCCGAACGAAGAAATCTAAACAAATCTTGTATTGGTTTGAAGGAAGCTATTTGGTGGCAGCTGGTGTGCTGTTTTACACCTTCCAAATCTGAAAATAATGAAGAAGTTGATGTAAATAAATGCTCAAAGTGATGTCGAGATGACAGCTGTGTTCTTGAAGGAGGCTGTAGGCATGCAGCCTCCCTCACCTGTGCATCCCTGGTACCCAGCATACGCTTCACACTTCCCCGGAGTCATCTGAGCAAAGGATGCAGGCACAGGCAGAAGGAAGATGTGTGAAGAAGTCAGTGTGGGTTGGGAGCCCTGGGTCTGGGGCTCTAACCATGACTTTCTGGTTAGCCCAGGCCTGCCCACATCAGGTAATCCCTCTGAGGTTCAACTGGGTCTACAAACAGATGAGAACTTCATTCTTTGTCCTGAGAGACTCTGAATCCTGGCTCTGCCATGAGGCTGCTGAACAGAGACACCTCTGGGCAGGTTCCTCACATCTGTTTAACATTCTGAGCTCCTATCACCCAGGAAATACAAGTCTGTCCTTGTTTTTCCTCATTACCCAAAGTCCTCGGGGTGGTACGTACGTAGTCTCGGTTAAGGTTTCTATTATGGTGATAAACACCGTGGCCAAACGCAACTTGAGTCACAGTCCATTACGGGAAAATAGGGCAAGAACTCAAAGTGAGCCAGGAACCTGGAGACAGGAACCGATGCAGGAGCCAGGGAGGGGTGCTTCTTGCTAGCTTGTTCCCCATGACTTGCTCAGCCTGCTTTCTTATAGAACCCAGAAATACCAGCCCGGGGATGCCACCACCCATAATAAAATTGGTCCTCCCGCATCAATTTAAGTAATAGAATGCTTGCCTTCAGCTTGATCTCATGTAGGCAATTTCTCAGTTGAGGTCTCCTCCTCTCAGAAGACCTTCACTTGTGTCAAGTTGACATAACAACAAACCGATGCACATGCCTTACGGTCAAAGTGAGAGAACATCAACAAAGGACAGAGTCTATGCAATTGACCCATGGACCTTTGGCCAGGGGTCTCGGGTGACAATAGCAAATGATTTCCAGTGGGGTAATACCAAAGAGAAGGCTTCACCGAGAGCACACCGATGATGGGAAACACATCCATCCACCCCTGCATGCAGCTGCATGGACTGAGTACCACTTATGAGCAGTGGGACCCTGAAGACATGGCACACAGTTTAGGGGCAACAGTGGCAGCAGGCTTGCACTGAAGGGTGGTGAGTCCTGGAGGTTTCAGGGTTCACCAGGGGACATTGCCACAAGGTGGCAGCAGGGAAGGAGCATTTATTCAGTTGACAGTAGGACAAGTTTGAATGCAGGGGATGACTCTACATGACATCATCTTGGAGACTGGGCTGGTTCTAAGACATGTATGGAAGGGGAATAGGAAAAGGAACTCCAGGGGGATGGATACAAGGGCTCAGATGCAGCAGTGTGGAGGTAGGGGACCTTCTGGGCCAGAGAGCTCCAAAAGATGGGAGTCCATGCGGTCTTTGACAGCTTCAGGATTTACTCTATATAAGTCGGCAGATATTGGGTGTACATTGGGGATATCTGTAAAATAACTCAGTAAATGAAAGTTTGCTTTCTAGACTGTTTTCAAAGAGCTTAGGTATGCAAAGGCCTGTTTGCTGCCAAGAGGCTTTGAGCCAACCACTCCAGTCCTGTGAATATGTCACCTACCTAGGCATTCGTGTACTGGAGCAATGTCTGCCTCATTAATACCCCACAAGACAATAGATCCACTTTCTCTGAGATCGTAGATTAAGAGTAGACATGTTTGTGCACACATCACCATCCACCTTTCCATCCATGCATGCAAGTATTCATTTATCCACCCACCCATGCATCATTGTACTCACCCATGCTGCATGCATGCATCCGTTCCATCTATACTTGCATTCAAGCATGTATCACCTATCTTTGTATTCACTCATGCACCCATGCATCATTCATCTGTGCATCCATGTTTCCATCCATCCACCTGTCAAACAGGGTCAATGCCTGCTTCATTGATACTATAAAAGGCAATAGATCCCAGCTTCTTGGAGACTGCATTATTATTAAGTGAGCCAGACATAGCCATGCATCCAACATCCATCTTTCCATCCACACAGGTTTACACCATCTATCCATGTATCCACCCATGCATCCGCGTATCCGTCCATCCACCCACCATGACGCATGAATCCATCCATCCAGCACTAACCGGATATTACTTCATCTCTGGTATTGTGCTGGGAATATAGGGCAGAGAAATGAAGACCATGCCTGACGTCCTGTAATAAATCATATTCTTTTTACAAGATTAGTTCAGAGTTTAACCTGAGAATAGACAGAAGGAGTTGTCACAGAGGGCGTTGCTAAGTGATGAAGGTCTCCCATCCACAGGAAGAGTAATTTTCTAGCAGGTAACAAACACATTGGCAGAGAGTACCTAAAGGACATGCTAGGGAAAGTGTTTGCAAATGAGAGATCAGTGTGTGACAAGGCTCAAGGCTGGAGGATGCCGTGTGAGTTTAGTGAAGTGCTAGATGGAAGGAGGTGAAGGATGAGCCATCGGACTGTGTACAGGAAAGAACAAGATGAAGCAGAACCCAGGGGCCACACTACAAAAAGGAACCAAAGAAAGTTGTAAATCACAGACGTGTAGGCAGTCCCTGCTGATGGTGGGGAAAGGACAGTTAGTTGCTAGGACACCCGACAGGAAGCAGGTCCTACGGAGAACCGTGATGTATCACAGACATCATGCAGAGAAGGGGTCTAAGTAGAGGCTGATGAGGAAGTGGGGCTGGAGTCCTACGCTTAGGCTAAACTCTGGACTCACTTCATGAATAGAACATGGCTTAATATAGGACATCAGACACGCTCTTCATTTCTCTGTCTTGAATGCCCAGCACAAAGCCAGAGATAAAGCGAAGATTCAACTGATGCCGTGTGGGATGATGGAAACATGTATGTGTGCAAACATGGATGGATGGATGGTTGGATGGATGGATGGATGGATGGGTGGGTGGATGGAAGCATGAGTACATGATGCATGAATAGATACACCTGCCTCACATCTGTCTAGGATCTCTGAGAAGCTGGAATACGTTGCCTTAGGGCAAGGACGAGTGGATCCAGCTGGTGTCTTGCTTGAGGGATGAGACGGTGCATCTGTCTGTGGAATCTCCCTGGTGTCCAACACAGCATCCTGTGAGATGTTGGCACTGAGAGGGTGCCTACTACTGTAGATGATGTTTTATTCTTCACCAGAAAGCATGCTTCCTGAGTATCTACTGTATACTAGGTGCTGTTTAGGGGTATAATGGTTTTGCCTCTGTGCGGTTTACAGTCTGTGCAGAGACAGATAATAAATAAGTAGGCCACTTAAGCGGTTGTAAATGGACCGAGAATTAAATCTTGGTGGACGATGAAGAGCCCCTACTTTAGATAGGTTAGGAGGGAAAGATGAGGGACCCAGAAATGCTATTTTTGACGATAAAATCTATGGTTGTCTTATCCTCTTGGTGCCTTCTTGCCATTTAGGCTAAGTGATCATCATTTTCTTCGCTTTATCTAGTTTAACAAAAGGTGAATCGGATAGTGGAAGAATCTGGTCCTGCTTGTCTAGGTGACTGGATTAAGAGGTGATCCAGCACTGGTGAGAAGCAGCTGTGTGCTATGGGGGTGTCTGCAGGGAGACCAGAAAGTGGGACCATCATTGTGGGCAACATCTTCCAGCAGGCCACAGCCCTGGAAGACAGAGGAAGGAGCTGAGCTCTATGCGAGCCCCTGTCCTGAGTGAGTGTGTCTGTTACTGTCACCACAGTCTGCTAACATAAGACTCCGGCTTCTTTGACTTTTGAATGTGAACTCAATACCAGCAGCTCTGTAGGGACTTTTCAAGGTTCCCACATTGGGTTATGGCTTCTGGAACATCTCGATTCCTGGACTGAGAGAATTGTTCCCCGCCTTCCTAAAATGCACAAAGCCATTGCGGGACTGTCCAAACTCTCTTATGCAAACCCAAGCAAATAAATCCCCCTTAATGCTATCTATCACATGTGTGTGTGTTGTTTGTTCATTTCTCTATAGAGCTCTGACTGAAATAGTAGTCAGTTAATAAAATTCAGGATGTATTCAGTTATATATTATGTCAGAAAGAGAGATGGGTTTTAAACTGTTGCCGTGGGGACAGAGGCAGGAAAGTGCGAAACAACAAAGATGTGCTGTACCGCAAGATGCAAAGGACTCAGGGGAACGATGTGACTGTTCCTAGCCAGTCTGTCTGGGCTTTGAGAATATGGATTCTATTTTTCATGATCAGAGATGACCAGATGTATGGAGGACAAAAGCCAGATGTCTTGGATTCTTTATTTGTGTGTATATGTGTTTGTGTGTGTTTGTGTTTGTGTGATGCTTTTTCCATGTGTTTGGGGGGAGGGGTTAGGGTTGGGTTTCCTGTGAGAGAACAGGTACAGGCATCGGTTAAACTTGAATATTAGTTAATTAGGCTCCCAGGGCCACTCAGTTGAAAGTTCCCAGCACATATGTGTCCCTCCCAACTCTATTGTCCAAAGCAACTGTCCTCAGAGTGACTGCATGCTGAACTGGGGAGTGGAGTGGAAGGGATTTAGAAAACCGCACATGGGACTGTGTCTTTGTGCACCTCTTCTCCACTGTTCTTGGCTCTCTGGCTGGGGTCCCAGCCCTGAGTTTTGGGCTTAAGCCATTCTCTTAGGTGAGGCCACCATGGTCAAAGTGTCATCTGATATCTTAGTTTCTCTTGGTAGTTTCCAGGGTAGGTCCAGATTTTGTGAGGTCTGAAGCCTTTACCTCAGAGAACCTTGTAAGAAATGAATGTGCCTTTTCAAATGCAAAATTACACGGGAGCTTGGGGTGTGAAACTTTTCCTTTAAGATCCACTTATCTCATAGTAAAGCTACCTGGTCACTTTTGTCCAGAGACCTTACCCTGGAGACCTTACCTTGCACAGTGTCTCTCCAGAGACAAAACCCACCAGAGGTGTGTTTAGAGGTGACCACATGTTAATGGAATTTGTGAGTCAAGCATGAAAGTTGAGAAATCTCTAATAGGTTGTCTGTCTTCTGGAGAACAGGGACATTCCAATTCCTCCATGCCCAGTGCACCTCTCAGGTCAAGGTTGAAAGTCTGACAGCCCAGGGGGTGGTACTCCTGGAGCATCAAAATCAGTTTTAGCTGTCACTCTGACACAAACCCAGAGTCAACTTGAAAGAGGGAATCTTGATTGACAAATTTCCTCGGTCATACTGGCCTGTGGCTAAGTCCTCAGGGACATATTCTTGATTAAAGATGACTATGAGAAAGCTCAGTCCATTGTAGGTATCATCCCTGGGCAGGTGGTCCTGGGTGCTATAAGAAAGCAGCTGAGCAAGCCATGGGGAGCAATCCAGTAAGCAGTATTCCTCTGTGGCCTTTGCATTAATTCCCGCCCTGACTTCCCTCAATAATGGATGTAAGCAGTCAGCCAAATAAACCCTCCCCCCCAAAGTTGTTTTCAGCCATAGTATTTTATCACAGTAGGAAAAACTAGAACACAGTTCCAGAGTCCCAAAGCAAAGGGGACCAGATGTCAAAGGCTAGAGGACAAGGTGGGTGCACTCTGGAAGGGAGGGAATATTCTCTTGCTTCTACTTTATAGTTGTATCCACCCTGCTCCAGCTAGCTGGATAGTCAGTGTCCATCTTTATAGAGGACACATCTCTCCTGTAAGTCGCAAGAACACACCCCCAGGCTCCCCTGAGGCAGCTCAGTCATTCTAATCAAATTCCAAACCACATGTATTTCCCTTCCAGCAGACAACCACACTCAATCCCGCTGAGCATGAACAATTTCTGAATTATGAGCTACCTGGGCATCCCTTAATTCTGTCAAATCGATGCTCAAACCAACCGTCATGAGTATGTCCTCCTCTTCAGGAAGGCACCCCCAGCTCCCCTTAATCTGAATAAGACCACCTGTTTCTCAAGTCCCTTTCTTGAAGAAGGTTGAAGATACTGGAGAGAAAGTGAACATCCTGAGGGCCCGGGGTGCCTGCTACCCAGGAGAGTGGGTATATGGGTGAGCAGGGACAGTCACAGCCAGCTCCCACAGCTGTAGAGATCAGACATGGACAGCAGGTGTTTCACTGTCTTTGGCTATTCAGTCTGACTTTTCTGTGTGGATTAGGGTCCCAGGATGTCCCCCCCGACACGTGGAAGCTGGTCTTCATAGGAGCCGGCATGCAGACTCTGTGCTATAAGGTACGAAGAACTCATGGCTGAACCAAGACTCGTGTCCTATTAAAACTCTTAGACTTCGAAATCTGTTGGAGGATCATCTTCCGGGTCTGTTCAATAGAGGCAGGCGTGAGGAACGAGCTGCCTTGGTGGCTATCCCTTCCATTCTCGGGTTACCCGTGACTGTCCCCAGGTAGTGCAGACAGCCTGCACCTAGAGATAATTTTCTCTTCAGGGAAGTCATTGTTAAAGCTGCTTCTATTAAAAACAGGCTTCCAAAAAGGCTTATTATTTCTCGTTGTCTAAATCTAGCATAACTGCCCTGGGAATGTTTGCAGAAACGACTACAAATGAAGTCACAGCGAGATGACCCAGAAAACAAGTCTGCCCGGTGGTAGGAAATGCCACCTGTAAGAGTTGTCCAATGGGTATGCGTGTAATCTGTACCCTAGGCTTAATGTCTGGAAAATGCAGGCTACACTTTAACCAACTGCTCTGGGACGGAGTCTAGAGTACGCAGTTTTCTTGTTCATGTTTCTTATTCTCATCTCAGCCACGAGTACTGACTTCTCACCACCTAAAGCTGGACATGGAAATGCCTGTGTTTGTACAGCATGCACTTCTGCAGCTTCTGGCATTGAGATACTCGCTACATATTGGCTCTGAATTAAGATGTGCTAATGGGGATGGAGACTATATGGCCAGACTCCGATAGAAATACAAAGTCAATTCTTCCTGTTCATAGCCCATTGTCCTTTTGGAGCCAAGGCTATGAGAACTGAGCTGCATGGAAGTGTAAGCTTGCTTAGTGACAAGTGTCGTTCTAAACATGAACTGAAGTGTCCATCACAAGTGTGTGTATTCATGTGTGTGTGTGTGTGTGTGTGTTGGGGGGTGAGTATGTGGAGGTCAGAGGACAACTTCATATACCTTCCTCTGTAGCTCTCCATCTTAGTTTTTGAAGCAGGCTTTCTCTGAACTTGGAATATACTTTTTTCAGCAGGAGTGGCTGCCAGAGGGTCCCAGGGCTCAGTCCTGGGCTTCAACATTTTAGTCTGGGTCCTGGGTGATCTGAACTCTCTCCCTAGTCCTCTGGTCATTGTATTTAAAACTCCAGTTAAATCCAAAGTTTCCTGGGAAGGAGTCAAACCATAGGTTGGCAGGGTTGGCCCTAGCTGACAGTCACTTTGAAAGAGTCTAGCTGATGGTTAGTGAAGACCAAGGGACACAGATGTCTTCAAGCTCTGGCTATGCATCATCATAGCACTAAGATCAGAAGGACAGTGTCCACTGTGAGCCTCGGTTTAATCCCCACTTTAATTGATGAAAGTGTGGGCAGGGTAACACCTTTGAACCTTCGATTTTTCATCTCTGTCATTTCCAGTCCACACCTTTCCCACTGGACTTTGAAAATTAAAAGAAAGAAATGAATTTGTATTGATGCTTGCTTTACGTGGTACTTAGGAAACACTAAGGATTTTCCAAGTTTTTATGTTGTTCAAGTTGTGACCATCTGTTCTCTAAAGCTCTGAAACCTCCATGGACTTTGTCACGCTGCTGTAAGCCTGTGTTCTGGAGGGAATTCTGTGTGTGTGTGTGTGTGTGGTGTGTCCCCGGGCATGGAGCATGTCTTTTTGTACTGTACATGCTGAGAAGAGATGGATGTGCTCCCATTCATTCTCTTTCTGAAAAGAACACTTCTAATTTGTTCTTTGAAAAGTTCATACATGCAGACTGTGGACCTTGATCATGGCCTCCCCTCACCATTCCTTCTAATGCTCCCCAGGGTCTCCCCAACACTTCTCCCTCCCAATTTCCTGTCTTGTTGTATTTGACCACTGAGCCCAATTAGTGCAGCCCATATGTCCTGAGTCTGGGGTCATCCAATGGGCGTGGGCAACCTACCAGGGGCCAAGCCACACCCATTCTTACCATCAGCAGCAAGACTGATATTTTCAAGACCTCTGTTCCCTGTGGGACCTTTTAGAAAAATTTGATTAAAAAATTCACAATGAAAAGTTCTTGTTAGAAGTTTAGTTTTCTAGGGTTGGAGAGGTGGCTCAGCAGTTAAGAATTCTTTTCTTTAATTTGTATTTTTCATTTATTAAGAAATGCTTAATAGAGTCTAATAAGTAACATATATAAATGATAAAACAAGAAATTCAGCATCTTTGCCTTACTGTCCAAGTAAACGTCATTAGCTCTGAGGCCTTCCTCCTTCTCCTCCTCTTCTTTCTTTTCTTCTTCTCTCATAAATTACATCTTGACCACAGTTTTCTCTTCCTCCTCTCCCTTGCTGTTTTCCCAGAGTTCTTGAGTTTGGATCCCAGCATCTACATCTGTAGGTCACACCTGCCTGTAACTCTTGTTCCAGGGGCACTGATACCCTCTTCTGGCTCTGAAGACACCAGTGCACACGCAGATTTACACAGATAAAAATGAAGTTTGAAAGTTCACTTTTCTAAGGGCTTCAGGCCCCTCAGCCACATGAGTTTTCAACTGGTTTTTAATTATGTAATCAGATACGAAGTGCCGCACTACATGGGTCTGTAGTGAACACCAGGGCCCGAGAGAGCCCAGACAACCACCGCAGCGTTTCTGAAGCTCCCAATCAGCTTTGCTTTTAATGAAGAGTGGGGGCTGCTTGCAAGTGGGGTAAGTGGATCTAAAAGTCATCCAGCTCATAGACGTCTGTTAGCCTCTAAAGAGAACTCCTGCAAGGGCTTAAAACTGAGAGCAAATTACAATGTAGCTGAAGTGGCCCCGGAGATGCTCACTTGTGCAGGGCCAAATGTCACTGAGGGAACTTGGTAGCTGCTGAGACAGGTCTCTCAGACAACTTCTCAGTTGGTTTGATTGAAGCTCTATGGGAAATATAACCTTCTATTTTGCTTTATTATTATTTTTTTGCACGTGTATGTATGCGGGGTGTGCTTATGCTTCTGTGTTTTTAGGTAGAAGGTGCTATCTGGTGGATGTCGCCAAATCAGAAACCCCTTAGCCAGCCTTCCCCGGGGTTCAGGAATGTGATAAAGCCATGGAAATTCCTGCAATAAATTGGCATTATTCAACTTTCACACCATCATACAAGAGATGCCACGGCCACATTGTAAACTTGTGTCTTGGGCGGATCTGTATCTGAACACCCAGGTGTGTGTTCAAGAATACTCTGCAAGGACCTTCTGCTTTTACCAAGGACTGTGATTGCACTCACATCACAAAGGTATAACTGCTATTTTCCAAATGGGAGCATTTAGATTTTCTTTCTAGGGTTGTATTTAAACATAAAGATTACGTGTATGATAACACATGCTTATCACATACACACAAACCAGGACACAGGAGCAACAGAAAACCCACATAAAGAAATGTGTCTTATAAGCAGAAGGCCCGTTACCAAGTTGTATGACCTGCTGGGGTTCTGTGGATCACAGCTTAAGTGTGTGAGAATCAAGAGCCTGTGTTTCAATTTCTCCTCCCGCCAATCGTGTGAGCTTGGGAACCCCCGTAAAAGGAGCGTGGATGTTCGATTCTGTTTTGTTCATCATTTGATCCCACGAGTTCTTGGAGTCCTTGATGCTCAGCCCTGGCTAACGATCCCTGGTGCCAATAGTCCCTGAGCCCAGCAGGGGTATCACCAGGACGATGAGGCAGCTCCCAGAAAGCAGAAGCGTGTTGTAGGGCCGGTGTTTGCTCCGCCCATGACCTTGGGCTCTTCAAATTGGTGGAAGCTTTGTTTCTTGCCTGCAGATTTGGCCTCTTAAAAGGAAGGAAAGTCCCGCCATCTTGGGTGGTGAAAACCCGATCAGGCGGCGTCACGCTGTGCTCAGTCTTGCTGGCAACACCTTGTTTGACCCTTGATTCCTTTAGAAATGTCTGCCTCTCACCCTCTCGCTGTCCTTCATAACTGCCTTCCTTTCGTTCTGCTTGGGTGAGCCTACTACAG
The DNA here is from genome assembly GCA_025134845.1 of Neodon shergylaensis. Taxonomy (NCBI): domain Eukaryota; kingdom Metazoa; phylum Chordata; class Mammalia; order Rodentia; family Cricetidae; genus Neodon; species Neodon shergylaensis. Next base: position 3,553,038 of record JABTXL010002731.1, on the reverse strand, counting down.
AGTTCTCAGAGCGTCTGGAAAGTTTATGCACGTCTGTCGCCTTATATTTTGAACCAAACCTAAAACAAACAAGCAAGCAAACAAAACACCCACCACACCAGTCTTTATAATAAAGCAGGGGTGTGCAAATTTCATGAAATCAAGCCTGGTGGGAAGACAGACTTTATTTTTGTCACAAGTTGTGTTTCTTGAGACTCACAGAGAATCGAGTAACATCAACTATGGGGAGTAAGTATTAAACGTATAGGCAGCCTTCTTAACCCCAAATGCATGGATTAAGATGTCTTTTGTATCACTGACCAATTATGTGCACTTTTCAGCCTCAGTGGTTCTTCATTGTGCACCAGTGAAGGCGGAGTAACAGGAATACAATCATTACTGTAAAATGGCAGATATCAGGGGTGGGGATGCTTGCTTCAAAGGTAAATTTACTGGGTGAACAAGTGACCCTGCTCGTGATCTGGTTTTGGGTGAGGAACCACAGCTGGTTGAGGTGTGAGTCTTTGGGTTAATAGACTTTACTAATTGTCACTACTTAGAGATGAGGGCTCTGTGGTTTTGACCCTTCGACTCTTGTGTCTACTGTTCCCAGGGATAAAGGATCCCACAGTTTTCTCTCAGTATCACCGTGAACACAGGAGAGTGACGCGGCCCTGCTAGGTCTTTTTACATGGTTGCTGTCCACGATTTCACTGAGGTCCCAGCTGAGACACCTGCTGCAAGTCACTCAGCTGCTCTGCCAGGGAGCCTTCTCTTCCTGAAGAGCAAATTAGGTGTGGCTGTCTCACAGTGACTCACTTCTCACTTTTCTTTTTTGATGTAGCTTGCATTTTCCTCTGCTCTCTGAGATACCCACAGAGCACTCACTGGGCGTCTGCTGCTTCTTCCGGGCCTGAGTCTTCCCCTTCCTGCCTCAGGGCTCAATCTGCTGCTGCCTCTGCTGAGCCCAGCCTGGTCCCTGTGTACTGTCAGATCAAATCAGCATTCCCTACTCCTGGTCGACTCTCCTCAAACTGAGTTTCTATTAATCCAGGCTCTCTGGGGGGAAATACTTTATAATTAATTCTAATTTTCACACACAGACATATGGTGGCTTGAATTAGAAATATTTTTCAAAGGTTTCAGGAATGATATCCACAGTATATTATGCATGGTTTAATCTATATATGCACAGAGGCTTAAAAAATATTCAACTGTTTAGCATTCAGTACCAAATTAATTAAATTTCTTTAGATAAAATAAAAGACATTTAAGTGGATTTTCTTTCCTACTTATGAAATAGACCCTAAATAACAGAAGAACACATAAAAATTATGTGATTGATGTTCATTTCCTAACACACACAGACATATAATTAGTAGAGAAATTTCCTCAAGTATGCGTACACTCACAAATACATATTTATTTAAATTAAATACCTATTTGAGTCTCCCTTATGAATCAAATTTTGTCCCCTATTATATTAGCCTAATACCCTTCATAAATTAAATGTATTCAAATAATCTATTACTATGGTTTTTGATATTTAGATACTGGTCTTTGTTTTTGGCAGCATCATCTTGTCAACTTTATGGGATTTAGAATCGCTTGGGAGACACACCTTGAATCTCCTTTCTAGAAAGGTTTAACTGAGGAGGAAGGGATGTGGGCAGTGCTGTTCTATGAGAGCACCCCAGCATTCACCTCTGTTTCCTTGACGGGGTATGCAGTGGAGACTCCTGTCCACTATGGGTCCCATCCCTTCTTATCCCTGCACCTGAAGACATCTTCCTCATAAGTTGAACTTATTCACTATTTGATCATAAAAAAAAAAACAAGAAATGTCAGCAGTACACTTCAGAATTATTTCCCCCTTCCCCCTGGCCTGGTGTTGCAGCCAGCAGTATTAATTCTTCAGATGCTAAGATCTCCCATGACTCTGTCTCCTCTCTTCTTGTTCCTGCGTCATTCTCTTCCCCGATCCTGCTCCACTGCCAATGGCTAGTGTTCAGTATTTCAGTTGGCTGTCCTCCTCCGTTCACATACCCACTCTTGGTTTTCTACCACTGTGTACTGGTAATTCTTGAGTCTATGACCCCGGTCTAACACTTATCTGGAGATCAAGAGCAGGTCACCAACCAGAATAAACCTAGAATCTTAAAACATGGTCATCAGTAAACAGAGTTTTTAAGTAGCTAGTTAATTTTGAGGCAGGATCTCACTATGTGGTGTGGCTCATACTGTCCTCAAACTCGGGATCTTCCTGCTGTCAATACGAACTGCTGGGTTCTAGGCATGTGCCTCCAGGCCTGGCTCATGTAGGGAGGTTTGGCTCCACACAGACCAGTACCACTTTGAAAGAACTGCTTGGTTTACCCAAACCTTTGTGTTTCTAGAAAGAAATATACCAAACAAGTGAAAATAAATAAAGGTCATGAGAGATGGGAGGGAGGAGGAGGGGGAAGAAAGAATGGGATGGAGAGGGGGATGAGGGAGGGAATGATAGAAAGAAAGAAGGAGGGGGAGGGAAGAAGGAAGGAAGTGAAGATAGGATGGATGGAAGAAGGAAGGGAAATTGACTGGACTGCCATCTGTTTATTATAGATTCTGATCAAATCAAAGGATTTGTCCTTCATGTACCAAAGGTGGGTATTTTCTGGGGGACCCTCAAGATGGAAGCCACTTAGTCATCTGTTTCTTCCTGCACAAGACACAGGTGTGATACCTGGAGCTGGTTCACCTGACTTGTGACCAGGGGATGTCAGCCAAGAGGAGGGAATGTCAACATAGGAGTGATGAGGAAGAAAGATGGGAAGTGCTGATTCCATAAGGCATCAGGAATGCTACAGAGCCATCAGCCTCCAAAGCCTGCCTCTGCCAAAGAAATGATTGATGTCCCGTTGCTGGAAGGGCTCTGCTGGTTGGGTGTTTATCCTACCTACCTGCGCCAAGGCACTCAGAATAACACAGGGGTTATTTTGGCCTTTGTTCTATTTTAGTCTATCAAACATCATTTCACAGTTTGTAAAGGCAGGAGAGAGAGAGAGAAAGAAAAACCACTGTCTCCCCAAACCCTCTTGAATGTCCTTTCCCTTCCCATCCTGACTGCTTATAATGCATGTTTTGCTTATCTGACTTTGCTGGAGACAAAGCAGGAAACACAGTGTTCTCACACAGACTCGCTCGTGTGTGGCTCCTAGCTTCTAATTTTTATTTTGTGCATTTACATGTGAGAGGGTGAGAGGAGAGACCAGGAAACTAGAGTTGGAACCCTGGGGGGCGGAGGAAGGCTTTAAGAAAGGAGGCTGGAAGGAACAGAACACATGTCTTGTGAAAGTGGAAAGGGAGATACTGGGGATGGAAGGGGACAAGACATGCAGAGCATCACGGAGATGGGGGAGAGGGACAGGTGTTGGTGAGGGGATCGACCGAACTATGTATGAAAATGTCATAATGCACACACTCACTGAGAAAGCAAAGCAAAGCAAAACAAAAACCACAGAAACAAAATAAGGAGCTGGAGAGATGGCTTAGTGGTCAAGAGCCCTTGCTGCTCTTGCAGAAGACCAGAGTTCAGTTCCCAGCTCCCACATCAGATGGCTTAAAATTTGACCCCTGAATGCACCTGCACCTGTGTATGTTCTCTCTCTCTCTCTCTCTCTCTCTCTTTCACAAACACACACACAGAACCATTACGCATAAAAGAAAATAAAACAATTCTTCAAATGTAAAACACTTTAAAGAGGCAAAGAAATAGTAGAAAGAAAACCAACTAAAGATAAACTGCACAGCTTACCTCTCAAACCCCTTCTCTCCCAGGCTCCTGGCACTTTGCCAACATCCTCCCAGTGTCCAGCCAAGAGGGGTATTGCGGCGTTTGCAGATTAGCTGGCCGCCATGCTGGTCTGTTAGGAGGAAGACCGCCATCTGCTCATGCCTATTTATACTTACCGAAAACCCCCTGCCTTCTTATCTCTCAGGTTTCCCAGTGTGGGGTCTTCAGAGGGTAGGCGTGCTGAAGAGAACTCAGTGGAATAGTCAGTTAATGCAGTCAGGATGACAGGAAAGACTCCAGGAAGGGGAAACTCTCCAGGAACCAAGGATTTAGCTCTGAATAGCAATTAATGCCCCAGTGAAAGGCTTTTCAGAGCTGTGCTGGCTTTGTCAAGGTATCTGCCTCTGTGTAAAAAGAGGGAGCTGGGCTGTCAATGCTTCTGATCATTAAGTGGCCTGGTCAGAAAACAGAGATGAGCCAGGCGGTGGTGGTGCACGCCTTCAATCCCAGCACTTGGGAGGCAGAGGCAGGCAGATCTCAATGAGTTCAAGATCAGCCTGGTCTACAGAGCTAGTTCCGGGACGTCCAGGACTACACAGAGAAACCCAGTCTTGAAAAGCAAACAAACAAACAAGCCAAAAAACAAAAAAAAAAAAGAAAGAAAAAGAAAACAGAGATGAACATGGGTGAGATGGGGTAGGATATTTGATTTCTTTAAACAAAGTCATAAAGAATCCCAGAAGACTTGAAAACTTTTTAAAGAATTGCCTTAAAGACTCTTGGTGCTAGTCAAACATGAAAGGGACGAAGACATCAAATCCTTGATATGAAACTGTTATTATGAAAATGTACCCAAGCTCAACAAAAGCCTAAATTGTGCTTATACACTTCTTAACACTGTTGTACGAGCAGTGTTGAATTTTCAGATCCTGTTTGATGAGAATGGAGCCTGCTTACCCAGCAAATGAAATACCGGGGTATGCGTGGCAGTTACAATAGAGAAAAGCACATTTGGTCATGATGTATCTGTGTTGGTGGTTGGGATTGCTTTGTCGCTAGACTAGTTAGGGGGCAGTCATAAGGGCGGCCAATAGAAACATGCCACTTTGTGGATGCCTATATGTGTGTGTGAGCAAAATGTGTGTTCCTGTGCTGCAAGAGAATGTGTGTGTACCTGTGTATAGAAATGTGCGTGTGTATGTGTATGTGTGAAGGCTTAAAAGTTAATCTTGATTGTTGCCTCAGGAGACATCCACATTGCTGGTTTTTTTTTTAAAGATTTATTAATTTATTTTATTATTTATATGTGCTTGAGTGAATATTTGCATATGAGTGAAAGTAACCAGGGAGGCCAGAAGAGGGCGTCAGATCCCTTGGGCTGGAGTTGCAGACAGTTGTGTGCTGCCATGTTGGTGCAGGAAACCAAACTCCAGGCTTAGGCCATTTTCCTAGCTCTGCCTTTCCCCCAGCCTGCATCCACCTTGTCTTTTGAGGCAGGGTCTTTCACTGGCTATCAGGTTACACTGGCTGGTTAGAGACCTGCAGCTTTGCTTCTCTCCCCACCTCCCTGCCTCTGGGATCACAGTGTGGCCACCAAGTCTAGTTTTACCATAAGTTTCCATAGTAGGAGTATAGAATGTCATACTTTAGTATAGTGTAGATTATTTGAGTGTTTAAGGGTGAATATGTTGCTGTCATGTTTCATAAAGTGAACATTAAGAAAGTCCCACTATTCTTATCAAAGACAGTGAAAATACACTTCATATGTGCACGCACATATACACATGACTGGATTCTGATGGAGGTGGGTCTTGTATCTTATCTGTTGCTTTCATTGGTTAATTAATAAAGAAACTGCCTTGGCCCTCATAGGACAGAAAATTAGGTAGGCGGAGTAAACAGAACAGGATTCTGGGAGAAAGAAGCTGAGTCAGGGAGTCACCATGATTCTTCCACTCCAGACAGACGCAGGTTAAGATCTTCTCTGGTAAGCCACCTCGTGGGCTACACAGAATATTAGAAATGGGTTAGAACAATATGTAAGAGCTAGCCAATAAGAAGCTAGAGCTAATGGGCCAAGCAGTATTTAAAAGAATACAGTTTCCATGTAATTATTTCGGGTATAAAGCTAGCCGTGCAGGCGGCCAGGTGGTGGGACGCAGCCCCGCCGCTCCTACTACAACAGGATTCTCTACTTCTCTATCGGTGTGTCTATTTGTTACTTCCCTGAGCATCCATCTCCAAATATATCCACGCTATGAGTGAGAGCTTTGACATTCAGATAGTGAGAAAATACAACCATCCACTCAGCTCATAACAGCTGGTTATGGCAAACTATGTTTGGATTGTGATTCATCTTCCTTATATTATTTATTTATTCATCTATGTGTGTAATGCTAGGGATTGAACCCAGGGCCTTGAGCATGCTAAGAATGTGTGTAGTCGGAGGCCACTTGTTTGTTCCCGGCCACCCAGACCTGTAGTAATTACACAGAAACTATATTATTTAAAACACTGCTTGGCCAATATCTTAAGTGTATTTCTAACTGGCTCTTGTATCTTAAATTAACCCATTTCTATTTATCTGTGTATTGTCACATGGTTGTGGCCTACTGGTAAGGTTCTGTCCAGCGTCTCTTGCTGCAGCGAAATGGCTTCTCCCTGACTCTGCCTACTCTCTCTCTCTACATCTCTGTTTGGATTTCTTGCCTGGTTTTACTCTGTTAAGCCATTAGCCAAAGCAGCTTTATTCATTAATCAATACAAGCACACATATACAGAAGGACTTCCTTCTCTCTCCCTCTCTCTCTCTCTCTCTCTCTCTCTCTCTCTCTCTCTCTGTCTGTCTCTCTCTGTCTCTCTGTCTGTCTGTCTGTCTGTCTGTCTGTCTGTCTCTCTCTCTATATATATACATATATACATGTGGGTGTGTATACATCCATGAAACCCAGTTTATGGGCTAGTTCAACAGAACTGGCATATATGGGCTACACACACCCATGCATGCTTCAGCATTGCCAGGGCATAAATTTTATTTATTCATAAATATATATACATTTATTTATTATCCTTATTATTGTGTGTATGTGTCTGTCTGTCTGTTGGTCAGAGGACAATTTGTGATATTCAGTCTGTTTTTCCCCCATGTATGTCCCAGGGATCAATCTCAGGCTTGGCAGCAAGTGCTTCTATTTACTGAGCCATCTTGACAACTTTTCTATTTATATTTTCATCTCTGATGGCTGGAAGAATATTCACATGCAAGAGTATTTTTTCTCTATTCATTTCTATTTTTTATTTCTTCTACACAACCCCCATAGAACTCAACTGTAGGACAAGCACACATTAGGAAACACACCCTGATCCTATGCCTTTGAGTGAGTTGACATAGTAGGGCAGGAATATCCCAGGAAAATCTTCCTACACCAAGATAACTAGTGTAACTCTGCTGAGAATTGAGTTCAACCTTACATGTCCTTCTAACACCCCCTCATGCACACTTAACACCACATACCTGTAGCCATGCCCCTGGTTTGCCTATAGCATGATATATATATATATATATATATATATATATATATATATATATATAT
>JABTXL010002731.1:3482594-3545681 GCA_025134845.1 Neodon shergylaensis | reverse complement strand
ATATATATATATATATATATATATATATATATATATATATATATATTCCCTCCTCTTACTTCCCTTCCTTTATCCCTTTCTCCTCTTTCCTCTTCTTGCTGTCTACTTTCCTTCTCTCCCATCTTCTTTTGTTCCTCTGCCTTCCCTCCATCCTCTTCTCTCTCCTCTTTTCTGTCCCGTTTTTGTCTCTTTGATGCTACTTGCTGTTCACCAAGAGCCACAGCAGCATTGCTATGAATACACAAAATGGTCCCTCCAAACTTCCTTTTTCTCATAAGAGATGCTGGGTTGCTTTGCTCTTGTCAGTGCAAAGCAGAAATTGAAACATAGGAGCCCATCTGGAGCACTGTCATGGCTTTGGATTCTGCCTTGTGATATGTTCACCTCTGGATGAAGAGAGCAGGCTGGTGTGGGTAGAGGGGTGCACTCAAGCTCCACAGTTTGAGGTGAAGCTGTTTCCTCTTTACAGGTGAAAGAAAGGAGAGGCACAGCAGCCATGATTCTGTCTGGTTTATGTTGCTGAGAGCCATGACGAAAAGGTTCTTTTCACTACTGAGCTGTGGTCAACAGGCGTCTATGCAACAGGAAGGTCAGCAGTCACTCTTTTCCACAATAGGATGGCAAAAGCATGGGCGTATTGAAAATGTCTGAAATGGTACCAAAAAAAAAAAAGTCTTTCAAGGCCATGATTCTCTATTCTGCAGCTCTACAAAGCGTCATTCTTTAAATGAGTAACAGAGTCTTTATCAACCAAAAATGTCTTAGGGAGTTAAAGTCTTCAAAGGCCCAGCACAGGTGGGTTCAGAGGGGCCACCTAACAGTTGGATCACTGTTGCAGCTACGCATCATTGTAAGGACAAAATGGAAACAATGCTTATTGTACATGGGACACTGTGTGGCATCTCACCTCCGATGATATTAAAAACCTTATGAATAGCCCTGAAATCTCCATGCTAAACGTGAGAAAACGTAGATACAGTGGGCATCAGAAAACCCTTCCTGGCCTGGAGAGGTGGCTCAGTGGTTCAGAGCACTTGTTGCTCTTACAGAGAAATGAGGTTCAATTCTCAGCACCCACGTGGCTGCTCACAACTGTCTCTAATTCCAGTTCCAGGGAATCTGGTGCCCTCTTCTAGCCTCCTCAGGCACTGGAGACATGTGGTGTTCTGACATACATGTGGGCAAACACATGCATACAATAACAATAAACCAACCTCATTGTAAAGATTTATCTTGGGGACTGGAGATGATTGAGCAACTAAGAACACTTGCTGCTCTTCTAGACGGCCTAGGTTTGATCCCCAGTATCTACATGGAGGCTCACCATGGTCTAACTCCAGTTCCAGGGACTGTGGCATCCTTTTCTGTCTTCTGTGAACAGCAGGCATGCACTTGATGCACAGATATACATGCAGACAAAACACCCATGTACACAAAATAAAAACAAATAAAACTTTAAAAATTTTCTTCTTCCTCCTTCCCTCCTCCCTCTCTTCCTATCTCCCTCTCCTTTCCTTCCTCTGCAGGATAAATTTTACAGATGCTAAGCAGACACTGTGCTACTGGAGCACATCCCTAGCCACGAAAGTCAGAAAAATCCACCACATGGATCCAATGCGCTAAGGAAAAGCAGGAATGAGAGCTGAAGCCCCTCCCATACCTTTTCCTCGCTTTCGTTTATGCCCTGCACCACTCCTGACAGGCAGATCTCTTCCTAACACTTCTCCAGCGGGGTTTCAGCTGCGCATAGTCACACCTTCTTGGTTCACTTGTGTGTCGAAGCACATGAAGAGTGTCTGGCATGGGGCAGTGAGGTCAATACTGAGGGGTGCAGAGGCAAAGGTGCCTCCTCCACAGGCCGCTTCTTCCTCTCCATTCACCTCGACTTTCTGCGTTTCCTACACTCATCCATTGTTTCTTTCATTCATTTTTCTTTTAATCAATTGCGCAACTTTTCGCCAAGGTAGGCTTTGTTTTGATTGACAGCTAATAATCACACATATTTATTTGCTACATGTGTGCAGCGTGATTCCACAAGGATCAAATAACTTTAATTAGCGTGCCTCGCAGCTCTAGGATCAACCATTCCTTGTGGTGCAACTGTTTAAAAATCTTCTCTGTCATCTAGTTTAAAATTTATCACACATGTTTCCCTGGGTGTGCCTGTCCTAATCACTTGTTCCTCTCAGTCGAATATTGAGAGTAATTCAGGATGATGAATTATTTAAATGTGGTCTGAATTACTGGGCAATGCAAACACAGCCACTCTGTGGGGCCAAGAGTCTCATGATTTAGATTCTGTATTTGTGAATGCATCCACTTGATAAAAGCTCTTTGTAGCCCTGTTGTGGGTTGAATATGGATAGTCCTTCCCTTCAGTAGTGATTCTGAGCTCCTGGATCCATCACTGAGATCGCAGAATCCTGACCACTCTGACCTAATCAACAGATTCATCCACAGGTGGATTCATAATTTGATAACATTGAGAGGTGGTTGGAACTTTCGTGGCTGGAGCCTCATGAGGGAGGCGGGTCACTTTCTTGGAGCTATAACTAGTCCTGGGTCTCTTTCTCCTTCACTCTCTACTTACCAGCTACCACAAGGTGATGCCCTGCCCTGTCATGTCCTCCCGATTAGGATGCTATGCTTATCACAGGCCCATTGCCATGGAGCCCAGAGACCGGGAATTGAAATCTCTGAAACTATGAACTGAATCTATATTTTGTCCTTTCATATCATTGTCCTCAGGAATTTGTCACTGTGACAAATATCCAGTGAGATTCTCAAAGCCGATGCTGCTGGTGATTTGATGTTTGTGTGTGTCATGGGCAGAACAATAGAAAAATCTAGTATCCTCTGCCATGTACACTTCCCACTAAATCAGACAAAATGACTTCATAGATTTTGTTTCAGGTCTCACGTTATAACACTTTTTTTGTGAGGTACTTAGTGTAATTTTTCTGTATTTCATATTTTTGTTGATGATTTTATTTTTAACATAGTTTGACAGGTAGGGTGTGTCTAGCATGCTGTCTAGGACAAGAAAATAGTCCTGTGCCCTTTAGCTAGAAGAAAGATGCCTCATTTGGGTTCAGGTTGTCATAGTTGTTGGCCATGGGTCCGGTGTCAGTCAATCCACAACATATAGTAAATTATATGATTTTAAACAGAAACACGCATGAAACAAGACAACATGTTGACTGAGAGTCCCAGAAACCAATAACTGCATTTTCTCCAGAAAATAAGTTCTTCATTCTCTAATCAATTGTCCATGGTGAACTCCAAGGAGAAAAACTACCATGGTAGGAGGCACAAAGGAATGGGGAGGGTTTGTCCATGGACTCAAAGTCTCAATCAGATGGCAGTAATAAATTCGGTAGATCTGTTATGTGTCCTGGTGACTATAGCCAATGGTGACGTGTGGTGCTCTTGAAAGATGATAAGAAGGCTGGAGAAATGGTTCAGGGGTTAAAAGCACTGGCTGCTCTTGCAGAGAACTCTGACTCATTTCCAGCAACCACATGGAGTGGTTCACCAACACCTGTAACTCCAGCTCCCAGAGTATCTGACACCCTCTTGTGGCTTCTGTAGGCATTGCACCCATGTGCACATACACACTAACATGTAATACACATACTTAAAAATAAAGCAAATCTCCAAAGGGGGCTGTGGAGGTGGCTTAGCTGTTAAGAGCACTTACTGCTCTTGCAGAAGACCTGAGTTCAGTTTCTACCACCCATGTGGTAATTCCAGTTCCAGGACACTCTTTTCTGGCCTCTGTAGGTATGCATACACATGGTACAACTGCATACACTATACATGGACAAACACTCATCCATGTAAAATAAAAAAATTAAAAAAAAATTCAGAGAAAAAAGTTGATTAGAGCAGATTTTAAGTATTCTTCCCCATTCTTAATTATATATATATATATATATATATATATATATATATATATATATATTAAGGCATAGATGTTAACTAGCCAAATTTAGAAAGTATATCTCAAAACTCCATGCTTTTAGACCACAAATATGTGCGATTATTCCTTACCTTATCTCTTAAACCATTTTTAAAAAGATAAATAGTATAAAATAATAAACATGAATACAATAAAAGGAAAGTGAAAAACTCAGATGATATTAACCACTTAAGAAAGCAGCGGGCCAGGGTATTTCTAGTGTTTCCTGTCTCCACATCCTTTGATGCAAAGACCCTGAAAGCCAGTTCATGGCTACACATCTCTGCTTTCTTGGGTGGGCTCATTTTTTGCGGTGCACTGGCTGCTGTGGCAGAGATGAGCTCACTAAAAATCTAACAGCTGAGTCTGGAGGCACAGCTATTAGCAGCTTTGAGCACAGGGCGGCCTGCTTCCTTCTCTGCTGCTGGACTTATTTACTGCCCATGGTCTGTTGGCATTTTGATGATGCAGTGCCCCAAGTTTTGCAGCCATTTCACTGAGCTAATTTCCCATAGTGCATTTCATCCACTGGTCCCCTCAAGCGAGCTCCCACTTCCTCGGCATCCTTGGGTGACTTGGTACTTCTTTTTGCATCTTTTCTGGGCATCTGTATGTTCTTTTTTTTTCTTTACTCCTCCCTAGAATCTACATAGGAGGGAAGCCATGCACTGTTTGTGTTTCTTGCATTATTTTGTTTAACAGAACTACCATGAATTCCATTTATTTCCCTCCTCGCGAAGTAATTGTATTCTTCTTTATGGTTGATTTAAACTCGGTGGATAAAGTGTTTGTTGCATAAGGATAAGAACCTGAGTCTCCATCCATAGATCCTACAGAAGAGCCAGTCATTGCAGCAGCTCCAGTAACTCCAGCTTTGGGGACAGGCTGGAGACAGGAGACTCTCAGGGCCTTGCTAGTCTGTCTATAAAATAATAACAATAACAAGACAGATCATGGGAAAGAAAGATGACTCTAGCTGTCATAGGCATAGATGATGATATGTGTATCTGGTGTATCAACCCCACACAGACACACAAATAAATAAATTAGTAACTACCTCCCCCCACCCCGTTGTTAACATTTATCACATTTTTCTCCCACACTGCAGGGAAAGGGTAGACAGCCTTAATCAGAGACATTGCAAGGTGATGGCTCATGGGATGTCCATCCTAGCTCATGGGTCTTCCCAGCTGGAGCACTGAAAAACTCCATGTCTTGGAACCCAAGAACGGCATGGCTAGGTAACATTGTAGTTCAATGTTTAGATTTTCAGCTTATCCCACATGTTATGACATGACTCTTCCACCAGCAGTGAGACAGGACTCTACCTAGAATTCCTGTGGGGCTGACCACTCTGCCTCCTCACTCCAAGGTGGGGTGAGGGACTTGCTGTCAATCATTCAGAAAGAGGAACTCAGGCTTCTTTTGTTCATAACCCTCAAAACATCTGAGGGACCAATCATCCCAACATCACCCCTTAGAGCCAAGATGAGAGGGTGGGAATGACAGACCGACATGGGTGTTCTTCCTAAATGTACTCTGGCCTCCAGATGGAGGCTCTTTATCTATTCTAAGGAACTCAAATGACACTTAAAGGGCTTTCCTTGTTTATTGTCTAAGTGTGAATTAAAATCTGTGGTTTAATAGGCACAGGGTCTCATGATTGCAATAATTTCCTTTTCTGAACAGCCAGGTGCTCTGTAGTGTGTCAGCACCCAACTGTGAAATCCCCCGCACTCAGGAATTGTTTTCTCTTTTTTTAACTGGCCTGCGCTAGTCAATTCTTTTGACATGGTTAACTTTGATGTGGCCCCACCAGGACAGGAGACAGCGCACTGTAAGAGATGATTAATCAACCTAAAGGGAGGGAACCAAAGCCGCTTAAAGTAAATCAGCCAGGCATAATTAAATAAGCTTCTTCCTTCCCTGATGAATATGATATTTAAATATTTACTTCGAGCAAATACATTTAAATAAATTTTTCTGCTAAAGCTAAAGTGATTCATTAAAGCTTACTTAAGAAACTAAACGTGTAAAAGCTTCATCTTCTACAGCTCAGTCATCCGGAGGGGAGCTGGGAAGCCAGAGTATTCAGCCCGGAAGTGACCCCTCAGCACCGAGTAAGTGGGGACTGCACAGGGCACACTAGTGAGCAGGCACGGCACAAGTCTATAATGTGGAAGGGAAACTTGGCTCATCTTCAGTGAGGAGAAGATGGTTTGCTCCCATGTTTGTCTCTTGTGGATCTTTGTGGAGACCCCGTTTTCAGTTCTGAAGCTCAGAGTCTGCAGTACAACTACTTGTGGACTTTGGGACCTTGCCTAGTGATGTCAAACATTTATAGGGTGTATTGCACTGTCTAGGAGATCTTCTGAAAAGGGAAAGGGAGGGAGATGCTCACTTCATCCTCTTTTACTAAATGAAGTGTGATTATCTCCATCGCTTTCCCTTCAAATTAGGTGAAAATCCTTCTTATGGCAAGCAAGGCTTCTCCTTTGCACAGACAGCTCTTCACAGTTCACGTGGCTCGTTTTGCACGCGTTCTCCTAACAATCAGAGAATACAGTGAGTGAGCAAGAAGTGTCTGCTTCCACTTGTGCTCAGTCAGGGAGTCAAGTTCTGGAATGTTCAGAGAGCAAGTGACACAGCTAGAAAGGGAGCATGAGCAGCCTCCAGTTCCAGAAAATTCCATAGGTCGTATTTGGGCAACTGAGGCTGTGAAGGCAATAAGCAGACACTCTACTTAATTCTACTCAGAGGCTTCAGGGAAGGAGCTGGGTGCCTGGCTCTTGCATCGTGGTCTTGGCAGTGGCCTCATGTCTGGAATCAGGGACATACACGCACACCTTCCTGCCACCTAAGCCACAGCCCTGTGTGTCCTGTGGGCTCTGCACACAGATTGTAGAAAACGAAGAAGATTGAGCTCCGTGTGGTGGCATGTTAAAATTAAGCTTGTAAAAGCACTCCGTTGTATATTTCCTTTCAAGATTCAAATTTTATTTAAAAAATTGAAACTTCCAAATGGTTGTAATTTTCTTATTTATACTTACTTATCTTAATAGCACTGGGAATAATTAAAAAATAAGGAAGCAAACCCATTTCATATTCCCACCACATCATCTCAGACAAACCATTCATAATTTGGAACATAGCCCTTGTGCAATGTGTGTGTGTGTGTGTATCTGTGTGAGTGTGTGTGAGTTAGAGAAACTTATCTGCAAGTTGCTTTTTTAAAAAGGTTTTGTTTTTAACTTGTGTGTGTGTGCACGCACACGCGTGTGCCCACATGTGAGGAAGTTGGGCAAGAAGGCACGTGCTTGCTACCAATGGTAGCATTTCTTCTACACCTGCCCATCTATTCACTTATTCTAAAGGGGCTCTCATTGGATATTAGCGCATGGGTAATTTAACTTAGTTCCTGCCATGTGGATTTTCATTTTACCTACTTTACCTGCTCTCAATAGAGTCTTGTAGGAATGGTTTTATGTTAGCCTTTTAAAATATTGTTTTACAGATACTTTCCCTGTGGGACACACATTTAGATACTACAAAAATCATGACTTCAAAGAATATACAAAGTATGTGTGTGTGTGTGTATTCAAATACTTTTGTGCATTGCGTATGTAGAGTATAATAGCCATTACTGTTTTGAATTATGAATAACTATTTGGAGCAGCACCTCCCTGATAACCCTGGCCCACTCTGCACATGTGTTGTACTTTAACCTGTGACAGTGTGTGTTCCCATGGAATTCACACACAGAGTCATGTGCCCAGCCTCCTGCACAGCCCCTCCCTCACATTCTCACCTGCCCTGTGCCTGGTCCTCTCACTATGCAGAATCGGTTTCCTGTGTATATTCCTGCCTCCTTCCCACCCCTCGGTGCTCCCCACCCACACCTACTTGGGTAATCACCCATGTTCCTCTTTCAGACATTTTTCCAAAAGTCAGTGTCAGGGGGCTTCTCCTAGAATGAGCTATGTCCTTGTGCACCCTCTTGTTGTGCAATCACATGACTCTGAGTCCTCACTATGAGATCCCGCTGTGCTGTGCTCTAATGCCCCTGGCCAGTGTTAGAGTGTGGGGAGGCAGCAGGAAAGGCTCTCCTGCCCTCTGACCACATCCACTGAGCAGGAGCAGAGCTGGCCCCTCCCAGAGAAGGGACTCCTTTTAGCTGGAAAGAGGATGATTGCTGAGTGGACCAAATGAACTCAGCAAGCTCTTTTTCACTCCCTGTTTGTAGATTAAGTTCTGTTTTCCATATATTTTTAGATCAGTCACTTGGTGATTTCTGCAACAGACATCAAAGCTGCCACCTAGGGCAGTGGCCGTGTGTGTGCTCTGCTCTCCTTTGAGGTGTCCACAGTAGAAGTGGTGGGAGCGGTTCCGGAACATGGGGAGAAGCCAAACAAGGATTCTGAAGCCTGGATGGACTCTGAGGAAGATTCTTGGCGATAGGAGAACTTGAACTGGCCAACTAGGAAATCAAATGCCTTGAGCTCAGTAGCTGGTTTATGAATGGATACATGCTTTTCTTGGTAAGAGAGCAAGAGAAGGTTCTTTTTTTTTTTTTTTTCGAGACAGGGTTTCTCTGTGGTTTTGGAGCCTGTCCTGGAACTAGCTCTTGTAGACCAGGCTGGTCTCGAACTCACAGCAAGAGAAGGTTCTTGTGGACCTGTAGAATGTAAGACCCCCAACCCCATCCCTTTCCCAGGATTCTGCCATACAAAGTCAGGCCATTGCAGTCATGAAGATTTCTCTGTGGATCAAACCAACTTGGAAAAAAAAGTGAATTAAAATAATTGATGGTTGCTGGCAGAGTGAGGGTCATTTTTCTTCAGGAACGTGACTTCAGAGAGACTCCACATGAGCCCGCAGATGGTACTGCCCCCGCATCCATGAGCTCAGTGGGTTTAAAAGCAAAGTACATGAGGTTGGAAGGGAAAAGTGGGGGAGATAAGGGAGAAACTGGAGGAGTGGGGAGGCTTGGGGTTAGATGAAAACACATGGTACTTGATAGTTTTTATGCTAACTGGACATAAGCTAAAGTCATCTGAGAGGAGGATACCTCAGTTAAGAAGATGGCTCCATGAGATTGGATTGTAGACAGTCCTGTAAGGTGTTTTCTTAATCAGTGATTGATTGGGGAGGGCCCAGACTATTTTGGGTAGGGCTATCTCTGGGTTGGTAGTTCTGGATTCTATAGAAAAGCAGGGTGAGCAAGCCATGAGGAGCAAGTTGGTAGGAAGCACCCTTCCACGGCCCTTGCATTCAGGTTCCTCCCCCATTTTAATTCCTATCCTTATTTCTTTTGAAGATGAACAGTGATATGGAAGTGTAAGCCAAATAAACCCTTCTCTCCCCAAGTTGCATTTGGCTGTGGTGTTTCATCACAGCAATATAAACTTTAAGACAGGTATTATAAAGAAAGTTTTAAGGAAGCAAAGCAAAATTTAAGTTACGAATCAATGAGCCAAGCAACAGCCAAAGGCCATGAAGACCCCTGGATCAAGCCAGACCTGAAAGGAACACTATGCCTGCACACCGCTGCTGTGTCGAAAGGTTGATGGCCTTCCTGCTTAGGGAAGGATTAGGTTGAGTTGAACTTTTACCACTTATAACAGAAGAAACTTGACAAACCGTTTGCCCCGTCTCACTGCCCCTCCATCTAACGCTTACATTGTGGCTCTGTGTTTCATAACGCACCACCGAAATGAGGACAGAGAACATCACCAGCACTGTTCCTGTGCCAGTTCTGATTATATGTGGACCCAGTTCCACCCTCGGGTCAGCCATCTGTCAGCCGCAGGCAACTTCGGGTGGTCAGCTGTTGGGATGCTAATCAAACATCTGATGTTGTCATGGTACCGACGAGCATGGACTGCACAGAGAGTGAGAGAGGGTGACGTTGACTGTCCTGCAGAGTAGATGGCCACCTTCTATAGCGTGCCCAGTGGGCAAGCGAATTCTCTGTAAACGTCTCTAAACATAGCAACGCAACTGTGGTGTGAAGCCCATTAACCCTGTGAGAAGAGCACACTGTGAGTTGGAGGCTGAGAAACTGGTTGTGCAAAACTCTGCCTTAGCCTGTGTATGGGAGGAAGCTGGTTTTATCCTACAAGTGTGTATGAAGGCACCAGCAGAAGCTGAATCAGACAAAAGCAGGGCTGACCCGCCATTTACTAGCACGGAGTCCTTGAAAAGGCCGTTTGGCCAGAAGTGTCTTATTTCCCTGGAGATTGGTTGTCAGGGTTCTCTAGAGAAATAAAACGGACGCAAAGGGGTTTATTAGGCTGGCCTTGACTGGGTGTCACTCTACAGGGACGCCAGCATGCTGAATAGTCAAGAATCCAGAACCCTTTCAGTGCAAGAAATGAAAAGCCTCAGAACAAGGAGGGGCCAACGAGGACCAAAAATGCAGGCCTACTGCAAGGGAGGGGAACCAGAAGCTCCCCGGAGAGTTGTTGACATTGAGTCCACACTGAAAGATTGAAGAAGCTGAATAGTGCCTGATGCCTGGAGGTCACAAAAGCATCAGTAGGTGGCCCCAAGGGGCAAAGAGGGGCATGCACACCTACACTGACTACTTCTTTGTCTTAATGTTTTACAGTCCTGGCTGCTAGTCTATTGGCTGGTGCTACCACACTCAGGGTGGGTTTTTCTCCCTCCATTACTGCTCCACATGTCAGTATGGTCTGAAAAGACTCCCACAGACACACCCGATGTGCGTCTCTTCATCTTCTAGGTTATTGTAGATCTGATTGAGCTAGACAATGAGAGTTAACCATCATGAACCCCAGCTTCCCCATCCTCGAGGGTGTCTGGCTAAGGAGTGTTGGATTCAAGACTCTGAGCTCACACTAGCCTGCATTTGAACCAATCTGGATTAAGGCAATCTTATTAATATTTTGATTCACCTACACTCTGGCTGTAAATAACACATAGTCTTGAATGTCATCCAGATGGTTTTATTTCATATCATACATTTTGTTCCAACTCTTTAAAGTTTTTAGTTAGAATTAAACAGCGAGCAAAGATGCCCTCACCTCTCCTAATCCCCACACTCAGCAGTTCTTCAATGACTCCCGTATTTTTCCACTCACAGGAAATAGAGAAAAGGTTACAGGTAGCATTTAGGCCACCTCAATATCTTCTGGCATGACAGAAATGCTTGTTATCTACGAAATCTTTCCAGACACTTGTAAATATGTCAAACTAATGTAGAAACGTCACACTAGAGATGGAGCCGACGGTAGGCAGTCACTCAAAAGCAGTTTGAGTCTATTTATGATCAGATGCCTCAGGATACACTCTCCTGTGTGCTGCCGTCGGCTGACATAGACAAATATGGTTTGCTTGTTTGTTTTTGCAAAGTTCTGTAGTGAAGAAATATTACCTCCCAAGATAAATTTTAAAGAGGATTAGAAATTAAAAATAATATTTTTCATTATATGAGCTTAATGAAGTCAGTAGGGTGGAAGAGGATTGCTTCTTGTTCTCGAATTCTGAGATTATGGTATTTGTCAGCCTACTCCATGAAGCACTTGCATTTCCTGCTTAATGCTTATAGAGGTCAGAATAATTGGGGATTTTAAACTGGATGTTAATATAAAGAATATAAATAAAATGAAATTTTTAATGTTAGTGAATCTCAGCATATAGAGTCCCCAGGTGTTTTATGTGAGCTGTAGTGTCTTGCAAGTAGGACTTTAAAAAAATGTAATTTAAAAAATAATTTATTTTATGATATTTTATTTAGTTTACTGATGTTTTGCCTGCATGTATGTCTGTATGAGGATGTCAGATCCCATAGAACTGGAGTTACGGACAGTTGTGAGCTGCCACGTGGGTGCTGGGAATTGAATCTGGGTCCTCTGAAAGAGCAGCCAGTGCTCTCAACCTCTGATCATCTCTCTATCCCCCAGTAGGTGTGATTTTTTGAAAGCCATAACTTGCAGAAATAGTCATGTAGCTACTTCTTGAATTTCTTACAAACACAACTGAGATCAAAACAATTTCCCTTCCCTATCCCCTAAAACATGAAGGAATTTTACAAATTCATATCATATTTAATTAAGAGTGTGGTCCAGGCATGGAGGAATCTTTCCAGTCCCCCAGAAAACCCTCCCATGTACTCAGAGTTGAGAAGTATTTACAAAGAGGAATCCCTGTGCACTAGAATGTCTCCACTGAGAAAAAACAGCCACCCTTATTTTATGGGCAGGAGGTTGATCCTGAAAGAGAAAGCAGATGTGGTCTGAGTCTACTCCCCAGAAATAAGCCTGGGGGCTGGAGAGATGGTTTAGCAGCCGAATGTACTTAATGCTGTTGAAGATGATGAGTTTAGTTTATAGCATCCATATTGAGCAACTCAAAACAGCTTGTTACTCCAGCTCCAGGGGATCTGCTGCCCTCTTCTGGCCTCCATGGGCCCTGTGTTCACATGAAAACTCATAAATACACACACACACACACACACACAAAAGGTCACACACACACTTGTTACCTTGCATACCTAAATAAATAAATAATAAATATTTTAAAAACAGAAAAAGAAAAGATATGAACTTATACTGATATTTTCTGTTGTAGAAGTCTATTCTTTGTTGCCTCAATGAATAAGGAAGAAAACTCTACTTTCAAAAGCCTGATCCCCCTCCCCCCATGATGGGTGTTATAGCTTTGTATAAAGCAAGGGATCAGAAGGAATCTTCAAGGCAAGTGACCCTGTTTGGAAAACAACAGACAAACTAGGTTTGGGTAATTGCTAGTTGCTAAGTGAGTCTTGCTCCGTTTGGGGGAAAGTCTTACATTAATGTAGCTTTCGTGTGTGCTTTCATTTTTTTTTTTCAACTAAATCTTCATGATGAAACCAAAACTGCCCAGAGGTATCCTTGTCTGACACCGTTGTGCTGCAACCTGGGCATGGTTGGACATATTCTCATCTGTCATTTTATTTTTTTCAACATATGTTCTGTGACCTCATACAAACCATGTTCAGGAATATGCTTAGCACTGTACTGCATATGGGTATAGGCTCCCCCAAATAAAACCTCTAGGCTTTCTTCATTCAGGGAGGACATTGCCTTGCCAATGGCTCCTCAGATCTCATTGTCTGCTGTAGGTGATCAATCTTTCTCCATTTCTCCTATGTCTGAGCAGTGTTTGTTTTGGCTCAGCACCCACACTGAGATGTGAACCCATCCGTTTCTATTACAAAAACCAGCTTTATGTGTTGCCCAAGACAAAATCAATAGAGTCTTGAGCAAGGTCAGGCCAACAAGCTAAGGACTATATCCTGGGCAGTGAAAGTACAAGGAAAGGCAGGTGGGAACCCACCATGCTAGGACCGCATCTCTCTGCTGCCTACAGGATGAAGCTAATGTCTCTGAGTGAATGCTACCCTGGAAGTACCTGGAAGTCCCAGTGGAGACCAATGAATTTCCTCATTTCTGCACTGAAAGAGTATCAAGAGTATCAAGGCTCCTAAAATTCCCATGACGCTCCCCTGAAAATTACCAGATTTCATTTTCCATTTTTCTGGTTGGATGAAGCAAGTTCTGAATAGATAACATAAAGACATTTTTAAAATGTGGTTTGTGTTACATCTTATGCATGATGCATTTTTCCTTTTCCTCCCCCCCCCCCTTTTTTTAAATAAAGTCCTGTGTTAGTTTAAAAGAGAAAGATAAAGTTCACTTAGAGAATGAAATGGAAAAGGGAAAGAATGCACCTAAATCATCCTAATTCTTCCTCCCTGTGTTAAGTAATCCCTGGACCAAACACAAGTAATTTAGAGTCTTGTTCCAGAAAATGCCTGCTCCTGAGAGATTAGCCGGAGAACTAACTAAGCAGCTTGCTTATCACTACTAGCAGCTTGCTTAGTGAGACTCGTTGCAAGACCTCTCTCCTCTGCTTTGCCTGCCAACCTGAAGCAATTAGGCAAAGTTACTCCCCTCTCAGTAACCTGGGAGTCATGATCTCCTCAGGCCTGATTCTCAGGGAGTCCCAAGATGGAATTAGCAGCAACCTTTCTTTCCTCTCCAAACCTTTCAAATGGCTTCACTGTAATAAAGCTTAGAACAAAGGTTTCTTTTAAATCCAGGTGGACTGAGTACTATGGCTGGAGGGTTTCCCACAGTGGGAAATGTAAACAAAATGGCCTGTCTTTTCTAGCAAAGTGTTAAATAAGACAAAACTCCATTCTAAAAGAATCCTAATTAAAATACTTGGCAGAGATTTAAACTTAAAATCTTTTTATCTAAACCAAAATATATGCTCAAGTTTGCATCTTCTTCTCAAAGGTGGTAGTTTACGTATCAGCTGCCCTGTCTTGAGCTAGCACTTCCTGTTTGATTGAAAGTGAGATTCCAATCCTCTAACACCCCTATATCCAAAGAGTCTGGAATGTAGTATTGAGTTGTAAGTGTCACCCCAGCCCCTGGCCTGGAAATTGCCAAGTATTTGGACTCCAATTCCCAGCCTGCCAAGCACTTGAACTTCAATTCCCAACCTGCCAAGTGCTTGGACTACAACTCCCAGTCTACCAAGTGCTGACCCCTCCCTGGGGAGGGTCAGAGTCACTCCCACAGGGTATTTAGGCTCGCCCTGGAAAAAGGAACACATTGTTTAGGGTTTTGCAGGTATTTTCCCCCTGTCTTACCCCTGCAGTGCTCCCACCACCCAAGAGTATGGCATTCATTAAATGTGGGCATTTTTGATTTGTTTTAATCTGGTTTGATCGGAGTTCTTGCTCGGCGGAGAGGCTTGGTTAGAAAATATTCCTAACATCTTGGAGGTCCCACCAAGATGGAGCTGTTTTTTACCCATGAGCGCAGTGCTGATGTGCTGGAAAATATCCATCCCCGTGCTCTCCACCAGACTCAGCTTTGGACTTGGTGAGTTCCCTTTCTTTTGCTCTATGCTGGGAGGGTCCCCGGGGTAACCCATTCACATTTTGGGCTTTTGTTGAAGCCACAGACTGTGCAGGAAGCCTGATCCATGAAGCAAAAGCCAGGCTTTCACTGAGATGGAACTTGGACATGGGGAGACGTCCCCCACTTATTTCTCATTCACCCCCATTTTGACTGAAGGGCTTTGTTCAGTGAACACATCACAACAACTTGAGTCCCATTGGGCATAGACTTTTAAAATGGGTTCTTACAATTCCAAGCCAATTACTCAAACACCCTTGAGCAGCCTTTTACAAAAAATCCTATTAAAATGGGGCTATCTAAGGCTTCGTAGCCTGCAGTTTCTGGATGCGTGCTCCTGCCCTCCTTTCACCTCTCCTCCGCTGATTCATAGCCTGTGGTTTGTCTCACACCCACTTCCACCTCACCATAGCCCACGGGGTTCCGACACCCCACCTAGAGGAGAGACCATCTCCCATCCCATTCCAGATTCGGGGATCCAAATCCTACCCTTTCCACCTGTGGAGGACAATGGAGGCCATCACCTGTCCCTTCAGAACGGTGCTCTTCCGTCAGCTGTTTGCTGTGCTTCACTGGCTTCTGCTTCCTACACTGGGAGCACTCTGGCCCACCCCACCCCCTGCTCTTTACTGTTTCTCTCACTCTGGGATTTAAAAAAAAAATGTGTTTTCCCCCTGTCCTTCCAATCTTCCTGGCTTCTGCTGCATATGCTGGGATCACTCTGGGCCCCTCTCCCCTCTAGCTGTTTGACTCTCTACAATGGAACCATTTTCCCCCGTCCTTCCACTTTAAAACTGTATGGATGTTTTGTCCTCATGTTTCTATCTGCTAGTCTTGTCCTTAATGGGATTCACCTTTATGCTTTTCTGGCTTTTGCCGCCTGCCTACACAGGTTTTCAAAAGTGCTCTGTTAAAATAATGTGGCCATGGTATGTCTGTGTAACTTTATAAATGTTTCTGTGTGCATGTGCGCTCATTCGAAGATTCTTTAACTTATTAAAATATTCCTTTGGAAACACAGCTTGCTCCAATACTGAGGGGACCTAAGAGGTGGGTAACAGCCACACGGACAGACACCCCACTTTCTAGGACGTCCTCAGTGGAACAAAACTCAGGGGCCCTTCCCCAACTCCTTCGGGTTTTCTAGCCAGCCAGCAGTGAGTTTCTGGCAGCTAGGCTTCCCCCAAACCCAAACCTATCCATTGGACTCCCCAAGCTACTAAGCACACCCAGCATAAGAGCTGAGAGCTTGCTAAATACTGAGGGGACCAAGAGCATGCTACAACACTGAGGGGATTAAGAGAGAGCACCAAGAGAGCAAACCAGGAGAGAATGCCAAGAGAACAGGTGTATAGAGGCCTCAGAGACTTTCTGAGACAGACATTGATAGTACAGAGCAGACCAAGAAAAACTCCCAAATACTCAGACAGCCACAGCAAGGATTGGACCAAATTGCAAAGACACTGCTGGCCTCATTTGAAGGAAGAGATGGGTAGGCACCAATGCAAGAAATCTTCCAACAACCTAAAAAGCAACATGATAACACTAGAATGCAGCTGACACACAACAGGAAGACTTGATCAGCCTAACCCAGAAGTAGAAGAAAATGACTTTAAAATTAACTTTATGAAAATGATGGAGACCTTTAAATAGGAAGTGAAAAAAACTCCCTTAAAGAAATGAAAGAGAGGGCAAACAAAAAATTGGAAGAAATTAATAAATCCCTCAAAGAAAACCAAGAAAAAAAATCAAACAGGTGAAGGAAAGAGTTCAAGACTTGAAGACTGAAATAGAGGTAATAAAGAAAACACAAACTGAGGGAATTCTGGATATGGAAAATCTGGGTAAATAAACAGAAACTACAGATACAAGAATAATTAACAGAATACAAGAGATAGAAGAAAAATCTCAGGCTCTGAAGATACTACAAGGAAATAGAATCATTGGTCAAAGAAAACATTAAATCCAACAAATTCTTAACACAAAACATTCAGGAAATCTGGGACACCATGAAAAGATCAAACCTAAGAATTATATGGGCAGAAGAAGAACTCCAGCTAAAAGGCATAGAAAATATATTCAACAAAATTATAGAAGAAAAATTTCCCAACCTGAAGAAGGATATCCCTATGAAGGTACAAGAAGCTTACAGAACATCAAATAGACTGGATAAAAAAAATCCTCTCACCATATAATAATCAAAGCTCAAAACATACAGAATAAAGAAAGAATATTAAGAGCTACAAAAGAAAAAGGTCAAGTAACATATAAAGGGAAACATATCAGAATTACACCTGACTTCTCAGTGGAAACCATGAAAGCCAGAAGGTCTTGGATAGATGTGCTGCAGACACTAAGAGACCATGGATGCAAGCCCAGACTACTATATCCAGCAAAGCTCGCTTTCACCATCGATGGAGAAAACAAGATATTCCAGGACAAAAACAGATTTAAACAATACTTAGCCACAAACCCAGCCTTACAGAAAATACTAGAAGGAAAACCACAAACCAAGGAAACCAACAACACCCATAATAACACAAGCATCTAACAACCCTCCACCAGCACAACTCAAAGAAGGGAAACACACAAACACTACCACCAGAAAAAATAACCGGAGTTGGCAATCACTGGTCATTAATATCACTTAATATCAATAGGCTCAATTCACCTATAAAAAGGCACAGGTTAAGAGAATGGATATGAAAACAGTATCCAACATTCTGCTGTTTACAAGAAACACACTTCACCCTCAAAGATTGACATCTACTCAGAGTAAAGAGTTGGGAAAATGTTTTCTAATCAAATGGACCTAAGAAACAAGCAGGTATAGCTATCCTAATATCTAACAAAATTGATTTCAAACTAAAATCAATCAGAAGAGATGGAGAAGGACACTTTATACTCATAGCAGGAACAATTCATCAAGATGAAGTCTCAGTCCTGAACATCTATGCCCCTAATACAAGAGCACCCACATTTTTAAAAAAACAGAACATTACTAAAACTTAAATCACACACCAAACCCCACACACTAATAGTAGGAGACTTCAACACTCCACTCTCACCAATGGACAGGTCAACCAGACAGAAACGTAACAGAGAAATAAGAGAACTAACATATGTAATGAATCAAATGGACTTAACAGAATCTATAGAACATTCCACTCAAACAGAAAATATACCTTTTTCCCAGAACCTCATGGAATCTTCTCTAAAACTGATCATATACTCGGTAACAAAGAAAACCTCCATAGATACAAAAACATTAGAGTAACCCCCAGTGTCTTATCAGATTACCAGGAATTAAAGTTAGAATTTAACAGCAATACTTCTCTCAGAAAGCCTACAAACTCATGGAAATTGAACAGTCAACTACTGAACCAACCCTGGGTCAAGGAAGAAAAAAAGAAAGAAATTAAAGTCTTTCTTGAATTCAACAAAAATGAAGGCACAATGTATCCAAACCTATGGGACACTGTGAAAGCAGTGCTAAGAGGAAAGTTCATAGCACTAAGTGCCCACATAAAGAAAATGGAGAAAGTTCATATTAGTGATTTAACAGCTCTAGAACAAAAAGAAGCAGACTTACCCAGGAGGAGGAGAAGACAAGAAATAATCAAATTGAGGTCTGAAATCAACAAAATAGAAATAAAACAATACAAAGAACCAATGAAACAAGTCCTGCCAGGAGCAAAGACCTGTATTTTGGTTATAGCCATCTTAAGTTAACAAGTTAAGTAAGTTATTCAGAAGCCTCTTTAGGGTAAGTTCCAGGACTAGGAAAATAACCTAGTGTCTATCTCTTTGTGAGACCTGCTGGTCCCAGGCTTCAGAAGTAATTAACATTCTCTTTGTTAGTCACAGACCTTCAGTATCTCCTTAATCTCTTTCTATTAGCTAGAGATGCCTCCAGATCTGACATTCCAGCATCCTACCCTCCCCACTGCCTGTTTGCTATATAAGGCTCCTGAGAAAAAATAAAGTTGGCAGCTTGATCAGAATACAGACTTGCTGTCCATTTCTTGTGTCTCTTGTCCCTTCATTTCTCCCCTCCAGGGCGGATCCAGTTCTATTCATGTCCTGATGGTTGGGACATTGTCCTTTGAGAAAATCAACAAGATTGACAAACCCTTATCCAAACTAATCAAAAGGCAGAGAGAGAACATCCAAATTAACAAAATCAGAAATGAAAAGTGGAACATAACAAAAGACACTGAGGAAATTCAGAGAATCATGAGGTCTTACTACAAAAATGTGCATTCCACAAAATTAGAAAATGTAAAAGAAATGGAAAATTTTTTAGGTATATACCATATACCAAAATTAAATAAAGACTAGGTGAGCAAATTAAATAGACCTATAAGAAAGAAATTGAAGAAGATACCAGAAAATGGAAAGATTTGCAATGCTCTTGGATAGGAAGGATCAACATAGTAAAACTGGCAATCCTACCAAAAGCAATCTATAGATTCACTGCAATCCCCACCAAAATTTCAACACAATTCTTCACAGACCTTGAAAGAACAATACTCAACTTCATATGGAAAAACAAAAAACCCAGGATAGCCAAAACAATCCTATACAATAAAGGAAATTCCGGAGGCATTACCATCCCTAACATCAAGCTCTGTTACAGAGCTACAATAATGAAAACAGATTGGTATTGGCATAAAAACAGAGATGTTGACCAATGGAATTGAATTGAAGACTGCGATATTAATCCACACACCTATGAACACCTTATTTTTTACAAAGAAGCTAAAATTATACAATGGCAAACAGAAAGCATCTTCAACAAATGGTGCTGGCATAACTGGATATCAACATGTAGAAGATCCTTACTATCACCATGCACAAATCTCAAGTCCAAATGGATTAAAGACCTCAATATAAATTTGAACACAATGAACCTGATAGAAGAAAAAGTAAGAAGAGACCACTTCCTAAATATAACCCCAGTAGCAAGACACAAAGAGCAACAATAAATAAATGGGATCTCCTGAAACCGAGAAGCTTCTGTAAAGCAAAAAACACAATAAGACAAAAAGGCAGCCTACTGAATGGGAAAAGCTCTTCACCAACCCCACATCAGACAAAGGACCGATCTCCAAAATATATAAAGAACTCAAGAAATAAGACATTAAAATTCTAAATAACCCAATTAAAAAATGGAGTACTGAACTAAACAAAGAATTCTCAACAGAAGAATTTCAAATGACAAAAAGATACTTAAGGAAAGGCTCAACTTCCTTAGCTATCAGGGAAATGCAAATCAAAACAACTCTGAGATAACATCTTACACCTGTCAGAATGGCTAAGAACAAAAATACTAATGACAGCTTATGCTGGAGAAGATGTGGAGTAAAGGGAACACTCTTCCATTGCTGGTGGGAATGCAAACTTGTACAACCACTTTGGAAATCAGTATGGTGGCTTCTCAGAAAATTGGGACTCAGTCTACCTCAGGATCCATAACACCACTCTTGGGAATATACCCAAAAGATACTCAATCATACTACAAAAGCATCTGTTCAACTATGTTCATAGCAGCTTATTTGTAATAGCCAGAAAATGGAAACAACCTAGATGCCCCTCAACTGAAGAATGGATAAAGAAAGTATGGCACATTTATACATTAGAGTACTACTCAGCAGTAAAAAACAATGACATCTTGAATTTTTCATGCAAATGAATGGAATTAGAAAACACTAACCTGAGTGAGGTAACCCACACCTCCAAAAATGAATATGGTATCTACTCACTCATAAGTGGATACTAGCTATAAACAAAGGACATTGAGTTCTTTGATCCTTGAGAAGCTAAGTAATAAGGTGAACCCAAAGAAAAACATATATAGACCCACCTGGAAATTGGAAACTGACAAGATCTCCTGATAAAATTGGGAGTATAGGGGTGGAAGTAGAAGGAAGAGGGGAAGGGGAAGAGAAGAGGAGAAGGAGAAGAGGAAGGGAGAAGGGAAGAGTTGAGAAGAACTTGAGGGAATGTGATAGTCAAGATGGAGGAAGGACAGATATGAGAGCAAGGAAAGAGATATCTTAATTGAGGGAGCCATTATGAGGTTAGCAAGAAACCTGGCTCTAGAAAAATTCTCAGCAATCTAGAAGGGTGGCCCCAGCTAAGACCCTAAGCAATAGAGGAGAGGGTGCCCGAACTGGCCTTACCCTGTAGTCAGACTGATGATTATCTTAAATGTCACCATAGAACCTCGTCTAACAACAGATGGAAACAGAGGAAGAGACCTACATTGGAGCACTGGACTGAGCTCCCAAGGTCCAGTTGAAAAGTAGAGGAATAATAATATGAGCAAAGAGGTCAAGACCATGAAGGGTTCATCCACTGACATAGTTTACCTGAGCTAATGGTAGCTCACCAACTTCAGATGGACAGGGAAGGAACAAGCCTAGGACCAAACTAGTCCCTCTGAATGTGACTGATAGTTGTATGGTTGGGGCAGACTGAGGGGCTACTGGCAGTGGCAGTGGGATTTATCTCTACTGCATGTACTGGCTTTTTGGGATCCTATTCTCTTTGGATATATACCTTCCTCAACCTAGATGTAGTAGGGAAGGTCTTGGACTTTCCACAGAGCAATGTGTCTTACCCTCTCTTAGGATTAGAGGTGGGTGGGGTGGGAGGGTTTGTGGAGGAAATGGGAGGAAGGAGTGGGAATTTAGATTGGTATATTTTTAAATAAAAAATCTAATTAAAAAAGAAAAAATATTCCTTTTGATCTTCTTACATTTACTAGCATTGGTAAACTGTAACTTATTGGATGAAATATGTTCCTAAATTTAGCTTATATGCCCAGTTTAAATAACAGGTAATGATACCTAGTTCTCAAGTGCCTTTACAAATCTCAGGGTATGGCATTTTCTTTCCCAGATCTGTCTAATGGCATTTGACAACTTAAGGCACTATTAACTTATTACTTCATCCATGATAATTTTTTCTTCTAGTTACCTGCTTTCTCATCTCCCTCAAAAAAAAAAAAAAAGCTGCTTGAGGACTCTAGGATGACAGCAACCCAGATGCTGCCCCAGCCATACTTCCCACTGAGTGTGAGCGCACCAACTCCCAGCTCTTCCTTCTCCCATATCATGCTTGCAGGAAGTAGCCAGACTTGAGCCAACACCCCTATATTCAAGGACTCTGGGATGTTTGGTCAAAAGTGAGACCCCAGCCCTCTAACACCCCTGTATCTAAAGAGTATGGAATGTAATGTTGAGTTGGAAGTGTCACCCCAGAACTGACCTGGAAATGACCAAGCACTTGGACTTCAATTCCCTGCCTGCCAAGCACTTGGACTCCAACTTCTAGCCTGCCAAGCGCTGACCCCTCCCCAGGGAGGGTCAGAACCACTCCCACAGGCTATTTCCTGTCGGAAAAAGGGACACGTGATTTTGGGTTTTGGGTGTGCTCTCTCTCTGTCTTCCCCCTGTCATGCTCCTGACCACCCGAGAGCACGGCATTCATTAAATGTGGGCATTTTTGATTCAGTCTACTTTGGGTTGATTGGAGTTCTTTGTGCCTGCCGAGAGGCTCAGTTAGGAAATATTCCTAACAAAAGGGTGGGGAGATTTTTTTTTAAATAGTGAGACGATAGGATTCTGGTCAATTTTATATATGAGGAAGAAATGCAATTAAGATAAAACGAGATTAAAAGTTAAAATCCAAAGTAATTTAATCATGCACAGGCTACAGAACAAGGTTTTTCTAAAACATGGTTTTTGCCCTGGGCATGGTTTACAGCTGTCTTAAAGGTCTATTTGGTGGAATTTGCAGGAAAATAGTATTCCTTCCGGGTATAGTTTTGGCATAAGGAAATTCCCAGGTAGTTATGTCAAAACTCTACACAGAGTCAGCAATAGATTTGAGTCAGGGCATGGGCACAAGAGTGAGGGTGAGGGACTGTATTCCTTTCCCATATCTCCTTAACCTTTCTCTGTCTTCCCACCCTGCCTTGAGTCTGCTAAACTGACAGTTGTAACTGAGGAAATAGTTCTTGAACTCGAAGTTATTTGCATGTGTATGCTGGCATGGAGGCCAGACCTGGTGAACGATGCTAAGGAAGCAGGTACAGTTGTTTTATGGGAGGGAGGAGCAGGCAGTGCTCGGAGTATGCTGTCTGTCACTGCACTAAAACAACTTGAGGTGGAAGGGGTCCATTTTGCTTACTGGTTTTAGTCCATCACTGGGGGAAGCCAAAGCAGGAGCTTTGTTGAAGATTGTCTACCTAGCTGAAATATATCTCTGTGTATCTAGAAACGGTTGGGATGGGATAATAGGTAGATTAGTGTATCTACTTGTGAACTGTTAGTTATAGATAATTAACATTGGTATATGTTCTTGTATATTGATACATTTGTAAAGCTATCCTTGTATTTCTGTCTAAGATAATTTGTATATTGATACAAATTCAAAATATATTTGTTATATTGAATATGCTCCTATCTGTTTACAATATTTGTGCACCTTTGCAAAGTCATTTTGTCATAATGTTTCCTTGCATGTTTCTACCTCTGCTTAAGATAGTTTGTGTATTGATGTAATTTTAGGGTATATTTATCATATTGCCTTATATATCTACCTCTGATCAAGATAATTACATAGGTTATTTACATTTTGGGGTCATTGTCCTCATTTGTTGCACATTATTTAAAGATTGTTTAAGTTATAATGTGAAGTCTTAGTCTTAAACTATATAGGTATTAAGAATTACAAGTCAATATTCACCCATGTTTGTCACATTTATAGTTAGGCTAGTCAGGTCTCTAGATGCACAGAGATTGTACTCCACATACATAGGTAATCTTCAAATACTTCAAAGAACTGTAGAATATGGCATTTACATAACTCAGGATTCTGTTGACATGAGAAATGATTGATTTTGGCAGCACCAATCCATTCTGAGAGAATATTGGGTACCAAAGACACTCCACTTAGAGCTTGTTCTCTTCCTGACAAAACTGGCCTTTGGATAAAGAACTGTCCTTGCCTTGACTACTGACAAAATAGACACTGTCCAAACTGGACAAACAGGATACAAGCAAAAATAACTGACAAACCTTGCCAAGAAAGGGTAGGATAGTCTTTCGAATTTTCCTGCCTCTGAAAATGGTCTGTCAGATACTCTAGGCCTTAGCAAAGGTGGTTGTTCCAACATTGCAAATGAGAGTTTGAGTGACAGCCTAAGCTGTCTCTGTCATTTCTTGTACCTTTTGAAAGTCACTTGCTTGCACTTCCTGTTTACTCAGGTAATATTATTTTCCTTCTCAGATCTTTGATGGGGTTGAAGACTAGATAATCATAGCTATTTTCCTCTTGTAACTTAGCTAAGACATTTTAGTTTACGACTTAGACTTCTCAGGATTATTTCAACTATTGAAATAATCTCTGTTATTTGTTAATTACCTTAGACTGGACATTTAGCATGTGTTTCTTGCTTGATGTTGTTCATGTTGGTTATAGTTCTATCTTTGTTATGCTTTTGCCTTTTCTTTTTCCTGGACAATACTTGATATTTGTTCTTGTTTATAGTTTTGTTTCATGTTTAGAACTGTCTTATTTAGACAAAGTGGGGAGGTGCTGTGGGAATTCATTCAGCCAATAGCCTTTTGGATACCAGCCCATTAGAGCATGGTCTGAGATACTATAAGCACAGGTAGGAAGTGTGCTTGTCTCTTTTTTCCTTTTTCTGGCAGCTCCTAGCACCTAGAGAGGAGAGGAACGCTGCAGCATTCTTATTGTGAGTGTCCTCAATAAACATTTGTTATTCTTTATTATGGGCTCTCAAGGACCTCCTTAATTACACCAAAGAGCTTGAGGAGGAACCTGGAAGCAGAAATTGAAGCAGAGACCATGGGGGAACACTGGTTATTGGCTTGTTCCCCGTAGTTTTCTTGGCTACTTAAAAAAAAAGTTTTACTTTTTGTATGTGTTATCTGCATGGATATGACTATATTACATGCATGCCTTGTTCCTACAGAGGAAAGAAGAAGGATTGGGTTCCCTGGAATACGGATTAAAAATGATTGAGATCCACAGTAAAGTGCTCTTAACCATTGAGCCATCTCTTCAGACCTAGCTTGCTTTCTTACACAAGTCAGGGCCACCTGCCCAAGGGTGACACTGCCCATGGTGAACTGGGCTCTCCCCATGTCAGTCATTAATCAAGAAAATTCCCCACAGACAAGCCCAAAGGCTAATCTGATGTAGGCAATTCCTCAACTTAGATTCTTTCTTCCCAGATACAAAGTTTTTACCAAGTTATTTAAAACTAACCAGCACTGCCCCGGGTGTGCTTGATACCTAGATATAAGCAGTGTTCTCTGTGGAATTCATAGACTCAGCTGAGGCCCATGAAGTTGGGAGAGGGGGAGATAATCTTTATTGATTTTTCTCTTTAATTGTCTGGATTGGAGGACAAAAAAGAATCTCACCTCATTCAACTGCAACTTGTAAATATTTCTTGGAAGTAACTCACTCCATTTTTATTTTAAAAGAAGCTGCTGAATTAAGCCTTGCTTTTTAGAACAACATGACAAGGACATTTATAAAAGCGAATGTACTAGAAATTATGTAAGAATGCTGAAATCATTTTTCTCTTTGTAGACAGGCTCAGAGTTCTTTTCTATTTATATGCAAATGTCAGATTCCATAGCTTATTATAATTTTTTGCACAATTCTCAAATCATATTTATTGCACAAAGTTTAGATGAGTGGAATCCTGGGTTGATAGCAAGGCCATTCTGATATTAGGCTTAGAAAATTCATCTGTGAGTCAAAATGTGCTTTTTCACTCTGCATATGGCTTACCATACACATCTTAACTGTCATACATAAATTACTCCATTTTGTACAAGAGTATAATGATTTGTTGATTTTTAAAGTCAGCATTGAATTTTAATCATTTTAAAGGATTGTGTTTGTGTGTGTGTGTGTGTGTTGTGCATGCACACAGATAGCTGGGGAGACCACAGAGAACATTAGATCCTCTGAATTTGGATTACAGTCATTTGTGAGCCTTTGACATAGGTGTTGGGAACCTACGTCCTCTGTGAGAGCAACTCATGCTCTTAACCTCTGAGCCAACTCTTCAGCCCCCAACATAACATTTTAAAGGAAACATCAGCTTCTTGAATGTGCAGAAATGCCCTCTTTCTCCTTAAATGTCTGCCATTTAACCATCCTTTTGTGTACTGACTTTCGAGTCTTTCCTGAGTTAGTTTAAGCTTTCCTGGTCTCTCTTTATCTGACTGCCTCCTTTGTACCTGTGTTTTAAGTCTTTTCTGGGAGAGCTGCCTGTAATTAAAATGATTACTAATTGTATTTTTAATCAGCTCCTGCCTAATGAGAAATTACAAAAACAATTTGGTCCCTGCCGGGAGGTGAGTGACCAAAAAATAATTGCTATTTGGTGATGAAGTTCCTCACACTTAAGACTTTCCCACAGATAAGGGCTTTTGTGAGCAAGTGTGTGTGTGTGTGTGTGTGTCTGTGTGTCTGTGTGTGGTGCCTCTAGAATGGGCTGGGGTATAAGTGGGAGAGAAAAGAAGGCAGTGAGTATTGTATGCAGTCTCATCTCCTTCTGTGTTTGATTCTTTTCCTGTGATAAAATACCATAGAAAAAGCAACTGAAGGAAGTAAGGGTTCATTTTGGCTCACACTTTGAGAAAGCACAGCCCATCATGGTGGGGAAGGCAAGGCAGCAGTAGCATGAGGAGGCTGATCACGTTGTGTCCACAGTCAGGAAGCAGAGAGAGACGGATGCTGGTGCTCAGCTCACTTTCTCCTTTCTATTCAGTCCAGGACCCCAGCCTAGAGAATGGTGCTGCCCACATTCAGCATAAGATTTCTCACTTGATTGAACCAAATTGAGACAGTTCTTCACAGATGTTCACAAAGACTGTTGTAGGTAATTCCACATATGTGTGCCCAGAACACTCATAGTTTGATTCTAGACCCTGTCAAGGGACAAATGATTTTAACCACCACAGCTCTCAAACTTACAATGAACAGGAAAATCTGAGAGAGATCTGGTGCTTATGTTTAGGACCCATTTAATTAGAAATTCTTTGACGCTCTAGGGACAGTGCCATCAAGCCAAGCATGCTCCAAGAAATAGCTTTGGGAAGTGGCTGCTTGGCTCTCTTGGGTTTTAGGGCTATTATTAGCCACTGTATAATATGTCCTTAGTTCACCTTTCTTTTCTCCTTTCTTGCCAGTCATATTTCTTCTTAGCTGGGATCATTTCCTATGATGACAGTGGTCATTTTAATCTAATCAACAAACAAATCCACCCCTCATAGGCAAAACCAGAATGAGATCCCTCTGGAGATGGACTTCACAGCCCTTAAAACTCTGAAGTACCTGATTCTCTCATGGTTGCTCTCTTTAGATTTGTCTGTAGTAGCTTAACTTCAGAGCCCATTCAAATTTATGTCCCTTTAATTGCTGATTTGGACAAAATAGCCAGCAGTCCTCGGCATCAAAGCTCTCCTTGTGAGAGCAAAGCTTTCTGGGATGCATCCCAGTTTCTAAGAAGTTGTGCTCAACAAGTCCACAACACATACACAGAAATGGACTGGTATCACCAACAAGAGGTTTCTGGCCCAGGGGTGACTCTGCCATAGGTGGTGAAGGATGTTTCTAGAAATTATCAGTACCTTCACCTGGCAAATATGGGAAGCTCAAACCTCCCACCCCTATCTATCACCACTTCCCTGTTATTCAGGGACCTGTCCAGATCTGGTGAATGGGATCTGTCTGCATGGGGCATGAACATGGGGGTGGGCAGAATATGGTTTGCTGTTTCTCATATACCCTCAGATTTAGAGAACTCTGCAGAGGCAATACAAGCTCACTGTCCACCAAAGGGAAAAATGAATGGACAATGCCTTCCAATGGGGTAGGGAGAGTACTGAGGCTTCAAGAGATGTCTATAATCCAATACTGAAATTTAGGATTCAGTGAATGACTTCTTTGGCTAGGTGGAAACTGGCCATTTTGGTGGTCTTCCTAGTTTGCAGTGAATGGTTCTCTCATAAGAAATGACACATTTTAAACTGTTTTATAAAACTTTTCATACAATATATTTTGATCGTATTCTTTCTCCTTCCCAACTCCCCTGCCCCACATCATCCCTGATGTGGGATTCCCCTCTGTATGCTGTTAATATGTTTTATTGCCATTGGTTAATAAAGAAACCGCTTTTGGCCAGTAGTTTAACAGAGTAAAGCCAGGCAGAAAATCCAAGCAGAGATATAGAGAGAGAGTAGTGGAGTCAAAGAGAAGCCGTGTAACTGCTGAAGGAGAAAGACGCCCACCAGAGCCTGGAGGAACTTTGCCAATAGGCCACGACCTCGTGGTGATGAACAGATTAATAGAGATGGGTTAATTTAAGATGTAAGAGCTAGCTAGAAATATACATACGCTAATAGGCCCAGCAGTGTTTTAATTAATACAGTTTCTGTGTGATTATTTCAGGTCTGGGCAGCTGGAAAATGAATGAACAGCTTCCGCTTACACCTTTCTACCTCCCTACTCACCCAACTTCATGTTCTTTCTCTCTCTCGCTAACAAAATAATAACAACAACAACAACAACAAAAAAAAACTAAAAACCCAAACCAATAAGACCAAAGCTACTAAGACAATACAAAAATCAAAATGCATATAGAAACATTGAATTCATCGTGTCCAACTACTTGTGTGCATGGAGCCTGCCCTGGAGAACTATTGAGACACCCACTGACACTCCATTGGCAAAAACTGGTTTTCCCTTTTCCAGAAGGTAGCAGTTGCAAAGAGCTTAGGGACCTAGTGTTGTCCATTTCCCCTTCCCAAACTAGGATTTTGTGACTCATTTGTACTGTTTATTTGTGTGCCGGTTTTTGCACACACATGTATAGAAATGGATTGGTGTCCTCAACAAAACCCTCCATACATGGGTGACCCTTGTCACAGCTTCACACCCAGTCTGCTCTTGAGGAAGTTTTCTGTCTTGTCCCCTTTCCATCTGGAGTCCTATACCCATCTCATGCTATAGTTGCCCACAAGGTACTACTACCCAGGTGCCCTACCCACACCTATCGGTATCACACACCCGTGTCCAAAACCCAACCAACCAACCAACTAAACAAACAAACCAAAAAGTAAATGAAATAAACCAAAACAGGGATACTTTGGGGAGAAAAATCTTTAATTTACAGAACCAACGTCATGCTATTTTATTCTGACTTATTTCTTCTTCCAACCATTTTATTATCCATGCATATAAACGTAGATCTGATTTATTCCTTCTCAGCTGCTGATTAATACAGATTCGCAATCTGTTTTCCCAGCCCCGTGGGTCCAGATGTGTTTCAGAATGTAAACATTGTTTGGAGTTTACACACCGGTAACACGTTTATCTACCGTGTCTTATTTAACATATCCCATTGAGGTCTGGGGTAGGACTTCACAATCAAACACATTAATTTTGGTGCAGTGAGACATGGAATTTACGTTCCATGTCATAAGTAAGCAGAACAAATGAACAAACAGCCTCTTGATAATTTAGATTGGGTGTTACTGCCCAACAAGATTTGGTTTATACAAACAAAACAACAACAACAACAAAATCAGAGTTGCTTTAACCTTCTGAGAATTTTATCTTTCAGAATGAGGAGGGACTGCAGACTTGATGCTCATTGTTTGTGTATTTCTTATGGTGTAGTGGGCATTCTAAACCCTTGCCACTTCGTCCTGTGGTCCTGCTGGGCAGGGACACTTTTCCCCCAGAGAGCTCTCCCAGATTGTATGCTCAAATGTGCACCTCCTGCGGACTACTGAGTCTAAAAAAGAGTGGTCAGGTAGAGTTTTGACTTTGGTTCACAGGTGCCCAAAGTAACTCTCCAAGATGAAATATTTTATTATCCATATTTTCTGATGTGATGAACTGTTAACCACACATATAGCTATGAAGAACTTATCTGGGAAACTGAAGTTTTAGTTATATTTAATTTCAATGTGCTGACTTAATTTAAAAGAATACATGAAGTAACATTTTTATCAACATATCCCATCCATGTTGATCCTTCCCCATACCCTGTGTCCATCCCATACTCTTTTTCTTTTGGTTTCATTTCCTTCCTAGAATCCTCCTTATACTTTCATGTCACATATATTCTGTTACGTTCTTTCCTCTCTTTCTTAAGGCCTCTTTTTTTGGGGTGCCATTTCTGGTCACATGATCCACACCCCCATGTTCATATAAGTGCACATGCATAGATACAAATGAAAACCTGGGATCTACATAGAAGACAGAGCAGGCTGAATTTCTCTCTGTGAGCCTTAGTCATGGAACAGTAGTTTCCAATTCCATCCAAATTCCCACAAATTTCATTCTTCTTTATGGTTGAGCAAAACTTGTGTACATACGCCACGTTTTCTTCATTCTTTTCCCTTTTTCTGGGCATCTAGGCTTGTTCCATTTTCTCACTATTGTGAATAGAGCAACAGGAAACATGGATGTGCAAATACCCCTGTGGTAGGACTTCAAGTCTTGCACATAAATGCCTAAGAATGAACACTCTAGATTTCACAGTATTCCTGGTTCAGCTTTTCTTTAGAAACCTCCACACTGATTTCCACAGTGGCTGCATCATTTACATGTCTGCCAACAGTGAACAGGGGGCTCCCCTTTCCCCAAGTCTCACCAGCAATTATAGCCATTTGTGTTCTCAATGGTAGCCATTCTGAACAGAGTGAGATGAAATCCCAAAGTGCTGTTAACTTGTGGTTTCCTAACAGCTATGGATGTAGAGTGCTTGCAAAAAGTATTTGTTGGCCCTTGGTGTTTCCCCTGCTATGTAGTTAGCCCATTTATTGAATGGAATGTCCGGGTTTGGCATCTACATTTCTCAGCTCCTTATAGAGTCCAGATATTAAGCCCTAGCCCAGAGTTGACAAATATGCTCCCCTCCTATTGTGCAGCCTGTGATTTCTTTTACTGTGAAGAAACATTTAATTTTATATAATCCCTTGGCTAATTCTCATGGCTATCTCCTGTGTTGTTTTAATTATCTTACTGAAATAGGCATATAGGCTCTAGAACCCTTTGAGGATGAGGGAAGAGTCATCAAGACAGACTAAGAATCAATAGCAAAAAATAAGATGATTTCAAAAGCAAATGAACAAAAGAGCTTCCATTTCTTTTTGAAACCTGAATTATTTTCTTGATACATTGAGGTCCTCGGCCTTTAGCATCCCTGGTTCTCTGCTTGCAAACTCATAATAGTCCACCAAGAAAGGGCTGAGGATGGACTGGAAGATTCTTCACTTTGTTATGGGCAGCTCATGCCCTTTTAATACAAACACAGGTTTTATTTTATTTGTGTTTAATTATGTACATGTGTGTACTTATGTGTAAGTGTAGTGCCTGAAGAGGGTGTCAGACCCTCTGGAACTGGAATTACAAAGGCTGTGAGTCATTCATCATAGGTACTAGGAACCCAACTCAGGTCCTCTAGAAGAGCAGCCAGTGCTCTCAACCACAGAGCCATCTCTCCAGCTCTAACAAATACAGATTTAAAAAATGAATTACATAGCTGTTTTGTTTCTCACTCTCATTTTTTAGAAAGCCTTAACAAATTCAGAGTCGAGTCACACGCGGCTTGAGCCGAGAGGAGGAGGAGGACTCTGAGAACTGAAGTAATTTTCAACACATGACTAAGAAACTCTGTGCAGATCTCTCCAAACTGTTAATGCTTAAAAAACAAATGGTCGATACGGGCTGCAGCGATCACTCCTGTCTGATTGATTGTCTGTCTTTGAAAGTGAAAAAGTACAAAAAAGCTGAAAGGAAAAAACACACCAAGGGGCTATCGACCCAGCTTAAATATTCCAGGGGCAAGCCAGAAATGCAAGCAGGAGACATGAGGGGGCCCTCTGCCACTGACAGCAAATAGCACATAGTTCTGCTCTTACCCTATGAGTTTATGACTAACCAGCCACCTGAGCACAGGCCAAACAGGAGCATTTCACAAACAGGATGATTGTAAAACCTCCAAGGATAGCCTTGCACCTCGGGGGGTATGTGTCTTAGTTAGGGTTGTGTTCGCTACAATGAAACACCAGGACCAAAACCAACTCAAGGGGGAAGGGGTTGATTTCATCTTAGACATCTGCCCCCTTGTGGTGATCTACATGATTGCTTCCAAAGTATCGGTTCGCCATCGTTTCTTAGCAGAGCATCCTGGTGGCCAATTGGAAATGTTTCACAATTCTTTGACCACCATTATCAACAATTTTCAAGACAGTGACTGATGTGAAATAGATATGAGTTATGAGTACTCGGGAGGATGATTACGTCACATAGACAAAACAAGGATCTCCACTTTTTGTTTGCTTATTTATGAAATAGTCTTACTACGTAGTCCAATCAGGCATTGAACTCACTCTGTAGACCAAGCTGACTTCAAATTCACAGAGGTCACCTGCTTCTGCCTGGAATGCTGGGATTAAGTATGTGGGCAATCATGCTTGGCCTGGGGATTGATTCTTCTGGTGAAGGTGGTCTCTGGCATGACAGTGTATTCAGGTGCCCTCAGTGATTTCTAAGCCCAAAATAGGTGATCTTCATTGATCTAAAATTAGACTGTGACATGGGTGCAGCTGGATTGCCACTCATAATTGTTCCGAGTGTGGGAATTTTGCCAGAGTCAAAGCAAAATTTCCACTGCCTTAAAATTAAAGTCAAGAAAGACTTGACTCTAGGCTGATGTGATAGGAAAAAGGTCAGGACTTGATTTAATCTCAGTTCTTCTGAAACGCAAGTATTGTGAAATATTACTTTAACTAAGCAAAGATGTGTTAGATTGCTTATGCTGTATTTATTTAATTATGTAAAGATGTGTTACTTTTGTTTATGTTACATTTGTTTAACAAAGTAAGGATGCGTGTTTATGTAAAAATGTGTTTTGTTTCCCATTGTCTGCCTAAGGAACCTGATTGGTCTAATCAAAAGCCAAATGGCCAATAGCAAGGGAGGAGAAGGTAGGCGGGCTGGCCAGCAAAGAGAATAAGTAGGAGGGGAAGCCAGGCTTGAGAGAAGTGAGGAGGAAGAAAGAATAAGGGAGAAAGAAAGGGAGATGCTCAAGGCCTCCAGGCAGCTGCCAGACAGACAGACACAGAGTAGGACATACAGAAAGGAAAAAAACAAAACAAAACAAAAAACACTGAGGCAAAATGTAGATGAAGGGAAACAGATTAAAACAAGAGCTAAGCTAAGACAGAGCATTCATAACTAATAAGTCTCTATGTCATGATTTGAGAGCTGGTTGGTGAAAAAAAACCTGCTGCACACAATGAGGAAGTCTTTAAAAAGTAGAAAGGATCACAGTCACAGACCATCACTTTGACTTTGCCCCAGGGGAAAATAAGTTTTCTCAGACCTTTTCTGCAGGGGCCGCTGTTTTACCCAAGGTAACTGAAGGCAGCAAGGTTATCATCTTTAGGCTCCAGCTGAGTGGAGGACTCTCAGGTCCTTGGGAAGCATCGCCGGAGGTGGCAAAGCCGAAAAGAAGTTTTTTAAGCTACATCCTAAAAGCAGAGAAGAAACTCACCTATGGCCAGTTTCTAAGCCACATGCTCTGGAAAGGGGGAGAAGAATGACCTCTGGGTTTTAGTCTATTTGTGTCCAACGAGATGCGAGAACCAGCAGGTTGCCCTAGCAACAGGTACTTCCCTGCTCTCAGGGCTATGATGCTATAATGAGGAGAAGGAATGTTCTGTGATGGTTGTGTTCTGGGGCAGCAGAGACGGAAGGTATTCTGCCAAAGCAGCTCAAGGCCAACCTTTCCCAGCTGCAGTTTGGGAGAATGCTTCAGAGTAGCTTCGAAATCTGCTGACTAAAATGTCTAGACGGCTTTTCAGGACTGCTAGCTGTTCATTGTCTCCCTGGTCTTAGAGCGAGTGGAGCGGTGTTTCCTCTGTGTACCTCGCTCCTTCTTCATTTTGACTGTGTGGTTGTGCGACAGAGCCCATTGTCTTTCAGGAAGGACAGCTAGATTATGGAAACCCAACCTCTCTGTGTGAACTGTAAATAAGAATGGACAGGATTTGAGGTATTTAGTGGAGTGTCTACAAGAGCATCGCTGCCTGGAGGAGCCAGTGGGAATTTAGCAGGAGCGCTTTCCAAGGCACTATGAAGCAGATCACCACTGCAGATCACTGCTTCAGTTCACCTGCTAAGGGGACAGAGGTCAGCAGCAACAGGCGACCGTCGTTCTGGAAACTGCCTGGCAGGAATGAGGACAATCTAGAAACATGTGTGTCTCTCCCTTTAGCCATCAAACTACCGAAATAATGAATTACAAGAAGTTAGAATTTCAACTGGCAGTGGAGGCACATGCCTTTAATCTCAGCACTTGGGAGGCAGAGGCGGGTGGATCTCTGTGATTTCGAGGCCAGCCTGGTCTATAAGAGATAGTTCCAGGACAGGCTCCAAAACTACAGGCAAACCCTGTCTCAAAAGAAGAAGAAGAAGAAATTAGAATTTGCTGGAGAGAGTCTCTGTAGAAGATGGATATCAGGACCCCAAGACCAAGTTTTCAGTACAAAGGAGATTTCTTTGCCTCAGAGGGACAGAAGGTAGGGGATAAGAGACAAAGACAGGAGACAGAGGATGAGGGAGAAGGGGAAGGGAACAACGGAAAGGGTGCAGGGGTATTTGCTCCAGAGGGACAAAGGTCTGGCTCTGGGTAGAGAGGAGACAGGTGACACACAGGAAAATGACAGTTTATAAAGGTAAAGGGAGAAGCCCCATGTTAGGATGAGCTCTTTAATTGTAAT
The DNA here is from genome assembly GCA_025134845.1 of Neodon shergylaensis. Lineage (NCBI taxonomy): Eukaryota > Metazoa > Chordata > Mammalia > Rodentia > Cricetidae > Neodon > Neodon shergylaensis. The sequence continues at coordinate 3,510,930 of JABTXL010002731.1, read as the reverse complement.
TGGGTATGTTAATTAGGTGAGCCAAAAAGGGCTTCTGATTTCCTGATTTCAATACATTGATAGCTGCACCTTGGTAGCCAGCCTCAGGAAGAGGAAGTGGCCAAATAAGGGAATAGACCCTTGGTGGCTGACATTAGGGACGTAATCTAGGAGTTTTTAGCAAGGCAGAGGGAGTGGGAGAGAAGGGAAGACCGGCCAGAGCCATAGGCACCATGCTCAAGCAGCCGGAGTCACTTCAGTCTCACGGTGTAAGGAGGAGGGGGCTGAATCCTGGGACCAGTCACAGCAGGGGAGGGGACAGTAGTAGGGGCAGGGCGGGGGGTGGGGGGGTGTGGAGCTCGTCTTCTGGAATAAAAGTTCACCCTGTTCTGACAACTTGTCTGATCACCTTGTAGGAGGGAATGGAGTGTAGACAAGATGATGGGCAGGACAAACCCTGACTGTGCGCACACCTCTTGTCTTTTTTAAAATTTTAATTTTTTTCCTTTTATATACTAGCCCCAGTTCCCGCTCCCTCCCCTTCTCCCACCCCACCTCTCCCCATCCCATCCCCACCATCCACTCGTCAGAGGAGGAGGTCCTCCACCCACCGGGGAGTCAACAGAGTCTGGTATACCAAGCTGAGGCAGAACCAAGCCCTTCCTTTCTGTATCAAGGTATCCTACCACAGGGAACGGGCTCCAAAAAGTCACTTCGTGTACCCAGGATAAGTCCTGGTCCCACTCCCAGCCTCCCCTGCCCTGGCAACAGATCAAGCCACATAACTGTCACCCGTATTCAGAGGGCTTAGTTTGGTCCCATGCAGGATCCCCAGCTGTCAGTCCAGAGTCCTTAAGCTCCCACTCGCTCGGGTCAGCTGTCTCTGTGGTTTTCCCAATCATAATCTTTTATTTAAACCCAAACCTCACGTCAGAACCCCTGCAAAGGACTTGGAGGTCACAATATGTCATCGTTCTTCCCATGGTGGCCACCTTGAATAATACTTTTTCTTCTTTCCTCTGTTCGCTTGACTTGAATTGGACTACTGAAGATATGGTGCCCAACTTCCTTTGTTCAGGACTAGACAGGAGGGCCCAGGCTCTGATCCCTAACTCTAGCGCTACTCCACAGCTGAGCTCTGGAAACTAAGACTCTCCACAGCTTGCTCTAGGCAGCGTGTGAGGTCTGAATGCAGAGTCCAGTCTCACGTCCGGCTCAGTATGACTCAGAATTAAAAACGAGTTTTACAGCCTGAAGAATGAAAACTAAATCACTGGAAGGAAGATATCACTGAGTGGCATTTGGAAGGGATATGAGACTGAAATGTCAGAGTCCATAAATAAAGGTTGATTAGAACCAAACGTTGTTTTCAGCTACAGGCCCTGCCCCCCTGCAGCAGCTCTTCACCCCCAGCCCTTCCTTGACTCCCAGCTTCTGAAAATACCCCTACGGAAAACCTGTTACACCTGATATTAAAGGAGAGAAGACTAAGTCTCCGATGGTCCAGTTAAAGAAAGGTGTATTTTGCGGTGCACTGGCAACTGGCCAGTTGGCTGCCTCACCCTGAGTCCGGACTGGAGAGAGCAGTCCCTGCTGGCCTCTAGAAGTCCCACTTATAGGAGAGATAAAAGCTGTTCCCTGTGGGGAGGGATTAGACATTGTTAAAAGGATACAATGAGAAGGGAGGAACAAAGGCAAGAGTGGGGTCACAAGCCTTTTACATCAGACCTAAGAAACAGGAAACTACTCTAATTACAGACAGAAACCTTATTTAACACAAGACAAACAAGAACTTTTTCTTCAACTAGGATTTAACACAGGCCAAACAGGAACGTCTTTTTAACAGTCTTAGCTGCAAACAGAACAGTCTTAGCTGCAAGGTCTATTTTCCTGTTTGGCTCTCCCTTTTGGAGGTATTTATCTGTTCCTGCTTTGTTTCACAAACTTCCTGTAAATCTCTGAGAGCCTCTAACATTCCTCAGGTGCTTGGAGTCTAGGAAGATGACAGACACCATTCTTAATTCCCCTCAAAAAGTTTACAGACCGCAGCTCACCGTATTCCAGGATATCTGAGATTTAGTGATGGCGGCACATCCCACATCCATATTATTGACTTGACCAAATGAGCAGCTCCACCCTGATAGCCTCGGGGTCTCAGCCTTTTCTGGAAGTTTCTTCGACTCTCTCTGACACCCAGAAATCTGGGATAACCTGGCTACAGGGTGCTGTGACCCATCATCAACCACAGTGTGCAAGAAAACATCCCCCTTCCTCTGAGATATGTAAAACGGGACCACACACACACACACAAACACACACACACACACTCACCTCCTCTGGACCTGTAGGAAGGGAACACTCCAGCAAATCCACCTTCTCACTTCATACCCTTTCATGCTGCTGGCACTCTTAGATGGCATTAATAACTCTTTCAATAAATCTCCTACCCCAAAGGATACCTAAGTGTCTCCCTTGTACCCGAAACCCTAAACCTTTCACTGTCTACCAGTGGGGAGGAAGTGCATTGTTTATTACTGAATTTATTTATTTATTTATTTAGACTTTTTCGAGACAGGGTTTCTCTGTAGCTTTGGGGTCTGTCCTGGAACTCGCTCTGTAGTCCAGGCTGGCCTCGAACTCACAGAGATCCGCCTGCCTCTGCCTCCTGAGTGCTGGAATCAAAGGCGTGCGCAACCACACCCAGCATATTACTAGACTTTTTATAGAGAACATTTGCTAACTTCAAAACTGGGGAGACACTCTGAAACTCTTCTCTTTCCATTTGAGGAGTGATTTCCACCTCTTTAGTATATCGACCCAATCAACAGATTGTGTCTAGGGCTCTTCTCAGCCACCGTGTGCACGGCTCTGACCAGACAGTGTGCAATCAGACGGACGAGAGCCCAGAGCAAGGGCTTCGCTGAACCGCTCCCTGTGGTTCACACTCATTTGCAGAACGGTGCCATAGGTTTTAATTCCTCAGCAGATCCATGGAGCCTGTGATTTTTCCACTTAGAGAGGACAGAGTGTGGATGAGTCAGCCTTTGTAAAATTTGCTGTGGCTGGACAAGCCAGAGTTGCAAAACTCGGCAAAGAAGAGAGCACAGAATGATTGGTGAACACAGGCAGGGACGCAAAGAATCTCAGTGGCTCCTGGCCTGTGAGGATTCCTGAGATCCTGAGCGGGTCTGGAATGTTTTTCTATCTCACCTTATATCCTCCTTACTAGTAACTAATACCAATAAATACTGATAAACTAAAAAGATATAATAAATAATAATAAAAGAAATGAAATCAATACTAATAAATACCTTGTTTTCTGGGAGCACTTTTGATCATTGACCTAAGAATTTCCCCCCTAACCACCCAGCATGATATGTGACAAGCTGTGTATTAGTCAGGGAGTTCTCTAGAGGCACAGAAGTGATATTAGAAACAGGAGTGACAGAATGGGGATATAGATGTGTGTTTGTGTACGTGGCAGTGGTTTGAAAGAAAATGGCCCTTATAGGGAGTGGCACTATTAGGAGGTGTGGCTTTGTTGAAATAGGTGTGGCCTTTTTGGAGGAAGTGTGTCACTATGAAGGTGGGCTTTGAGGTCTCATATGTACTCAAACCACACCCAGTGTGACAGTTCAGTTTTTATTGCTTGAGGAGCAAGATATAGAACTCTCAGCTCTTTCTCCAGCACCATGTCTGCCCGCGTGGCACCACCATGTCCCACCATGATGATAATGTACTGAATCTCTGAATTGTAAGACATCCAATTAAATGTTTTCTTTTATAAGAGTTGCCGTGGTCATGGTGTTTCTTCACAGCAATAGAAACTCCAAGACTCACTCACTCACTCACTCTCTCCTCAATCTCCCTCTCTATACAACAAATCATATATATATATATATATCATATAAATAATATACATATATATATGTGTATGATTTATTAGAGTGTCTTACAGGCTGTGACCAGTTAGTCCATCCACTGTCTTCCAATGGGAAGTCTACAAATCAGTTCACTCTACAAGGCTGAATGTCTCAGCTGGTCTTCAATATACATTGAGTTCTGAAAGATGTAGGCTCTAATGCCAGTAAAGAAATGGACCTGCTAGTAAGAATGATAGCAAGAAGGCAAAGAACAAAAACTTCCTTCTTCCTTGTCATTTAGAAAGGTTGCCACCAGAAGGTGTGGCCCAGATTTAGGGTGAGTCTTCCCACCTCAAATGATCCAATTGAGTAAAAAAAATCCCTCACAGGTGTGCCCAGGAATTGGGTTTTTAGTTCATTTCAGATGTAGTCAAGTTGATAACCGAGACTAGTTATCCTAGGTTCAGTCTACTTGGGGCATCATAGCTTCACAGACGTGATTCCTCCATCTGTGATCCACACAGTACCCCATTAGAACCGGTATGTGATACAATTTCCCTATAGCTGACTACATCTACAGAGAAAACTGACGGTGTTCTGCTCATCCTCGTGTTTCCAGGAGGTACCTCAGAGTATGCAACAGAAGAGGCGATTAAAGATTACTGAGGGAAGAATGGGTGATGGGGGCATGCATTAGATTTAGAGAATTGTGTAACCAGATGGAAATGAAGGACAATTTTATTACATGTTTAAAATAAAAATTCCAGGGCAGGCACGCTGTAACCTCAGCCGCTGCCTGGGCAGGGAGGGTGGATGGAGAGAAGGAAAGACAGTCATGAGGTTTAAGCTGGTGTGGAGGTCAGACACATAGCAGGCAAAGCCACATACAAGGAGGGGAGCTTAGAGAAGAAGGAAGGAAGTTCAGAATTTGGGGGAGCCCAAAGTGTTAAGGAAATGTCTGGGAAAGAGATAGGGAGGGGAGAGGAGAAATTGCAGCTTTCTGACTTATGGCTCTACTTGCTGCAACTTGGTCTGCCAGTGTGCTAGAGGTGGGGGATTCTGGGAAAGAAAAGTAGTGTATCTCATTAAAAGATTAATCATTCCACCTATCTCTCCAGCATGGCTTAAGGTGAGCCTGCCTTCCCAAAGGGGTCTTTTGGCCAAATGACCAACCTGCTGTAACTAGAGTGTCAGGTTTCCACCCAGCCGGAGATTCTGTTCTCTTGACCAGGATGTTTTTCTCAATGGGCCTTTACTGCTGCTCCCATTTAGCGAGATCTGAGGAACAGCAGGGAGTGGTGGGCCACTGTCCTGTCCATAGCAGATCCTCATGCTTGTTCGCCCCATCCCATCCTCGGCCTCCTTACACACCATGTACATGACGACTGCTTAGCGCCAGATGCATTTGACTAATCGGGGTCAGAGCCATGAACTGGTTGACTTCTGGAAGCATCACCCCAGCCATTCCTCATCCATCTGTAAGTCTCGGGTTCCATCTACAGTCCCTTACCACATTCCAAGCATTCTTTGTCTTTTACAGGTTAGCCTTGGTGATGGCTTTTCCCCATCACTTGGTGATGTATCCTTAGTGATGGCATCCCCCGCCTCCCTTGACTGTTCTCACCTATCTTTCTGCAGGGAGTTTCAATATCACTTCCTATGGAAGAGCCTTCCACGGCTCTCTTGAACTGAGGTTGTGTCCTCTACCCACACTCTATCCATGTTCCTGTGACTTTGCACTTACATTACGCGTGCAACTATGTTTGTGACAGACTGCGTTTGTGAGCGCTTTGGGTACAGCGTCTCATCATGACCCAGAGAAGCAAATGTGAAGCTAAGAGATATGAATGGGATCTGCTGCAGCAAAGGCTTCTGGGAGGAGCTTAGCCGAGGAGGGAAATCCACCAGGAATGTGAGTGGTACCATCCCATGTGCCAACCACTGACTAAAGAAAGAAGGAAAAGGGAGTGGATCAGGCACTGGTGTCATAGCGAACTTCTGTCAACTTGACACAAACAGAGTCACCTGGGAAGAGGGAATCTGAACTGAGGAGCTGCCTCCATCAGATTGGCTGTGGACATACCTGTGGGGCATTCTCTTGATTAATGACTAATGTGGGAGAGTGCAGCCTAGGGTAGGTGGTGCTGTCTCTAAGGCAGGTGAACTCGGGCTGTTTAAGGAACCAGGCTGAGCAAGCCAGTAAGTGGCGTTTCCCCATAGTCTCTGCTTCAAGTTCTTGCCCTGAATTCATTCGTTGGCTTCGTTTGATGATAAACCCTTTACTCCCCAGTTTGCTTTGGCCAACAGGAAGCAAACTAAAGCAAACTGGCATTTCTCACTCTCTGCTTCCTGGCTAGAAACATACGAGCAAGCGTCTCCTGCTCCTACTGCCTTTGGGACAAGCCCCTCCTGCCACCATTGCCTTCCTTCCATCATGGACTACACCTTTAAGCCCTGAGTCTCCATAAATCTTTAAGTCATTTCTTGTCAGGTATTTATTTGGTTACAACAATAAGAAAAATAACGGACGCCCTCCCTAAGCTCTTTGTCCATGTCTCTGGGAGAATTGAATGAGCCATGTGAATGACACATGTTTGATGCCTGAGTCTTTTGGAGTCAGCATCTCGGTGTCCACCAGAGCAGGGCCAAGCCCAGGAGTGTGGGTGGGGCCTGCTGCTATGGTGAGTGTCTGCATGTACTGATGGATGGCTATATGGAAGTCTAGAGTACTGAAGCAACTACTCCATAGCAGATAGCTTGAGACATATTTTCACAGCTAAATCTGAGTCCCAAGTAAGTTGACTTTTAGCAAGAGACAGAAACCCCAACCATCTACATTCTAAGAGCATTTCAGTCGGGATAAAATCTGAGGCATAGCATCAGAGGAACTCTTAATGCCAAATGAAGCGTTTCGTCTAACCGGGCCACTGTGCCCTTTGCAATGGCAGTCTCTCACAGGTCCCTCCCTGCTCTGGTTCCAGACAGCTGAGCAAGAACTTGAAGCGATGTCACACAGGCAATGCCTTGAAGGAAGCACCTGCCCTATTTCTTAAATAAGGGAAATGCTAATGACCCTGTTGACTGGTGGCCATTGACTGATGCCATTTGTCTTCCCTGGGCTAATAGGCAGAGGATCTCATTTGAAGCCATCTTCTTGACTCCTCACACCTCCATCCATCTGCACAGGTTTTTGGAGCGCAGGCTGAAATAAAGTTTTGAAAGGGCAAAATGTACGTTTGGTTTAATGATGTGATGCCAACCAAGGATAACAAGGCTATAAAGCAAAGAGACACCGCCTCCCAGCACTTCTCTCCAGGGTCAGGCATGCATGAGACAGTTGGGGAAGAAAAGGGAGGGAGTGATCAAGATTTTTAAAAAAGTGATATAGTGTAGACATCTGTGGTTTGATTAAATGGGGTTGTGTATCCACCAAACTGAGCTCAGACCTCTTACACTACTGAAACCAAATGGTAAATCTGTGTCCGTCAGATTTCCCTAAAGGAACAGAGTCAATGAGTGGATATATGCATTAAGAAGGAATTTGTTGGATTGGCTTTTGGGATACAGTCTGGGTGTTCCAACAATGCTGTCATGCTGGAGATGTCTAGTAGCAGGTCCAGCCCACAGGCTGAATGTCCCAGCAGTCCCAGTAGGATGCTGAAGGTCTGGGGGATTCTGGGGGAGCTGCTGGTATTCTGTCAGTATGGGAAACCCAAAAGGTTAGTTGTGATGTCCGTGAAGGCTCATGTTTTGTGGAGATGGAGCCCATGATGGCAGGACAGGCATAGCAGGGGGGAATCACCATCCTGCAGATACTGGGGATCTTCTTCAGTGAGATGGATGTCTGAACTGAGGACTGTAGGGCCAGCTTTGCTGTCTGAAGCCTCCTCGTTATTCTTCAGGGATCGTAGGTCTTGTATGAAGCCCCAGACCTGCTTCTCTATCTGTATCAGAGTCCTTCACACATCTGGAGTGGAAACTACTACAGCTGCCTCCACCGATCAGCAGTCAACACATTGAGGACCTGGAGCTTAAAAAGTTCCCATGGTGCTCGACATGGTGTGGCCAGGGCAGTCCTCACACCCAGGCCTGTCTCTCCAAGCCTATTGCCACACCATAGCCAGAAGAACGCAGAATCTGCTCACCTGCTTAATGGTGGATATGAAAACTTCACGAGTCTGTGTACAAGTTCTTCACAAAGACAAAACACTGTACAAATGCGTTTTCATGATTGATCATAAACTGGGGAGAGAATGACAAATGAGTTAATCAACCAATTGTCTCCATCTAACAGGAGCACAAAACATTTCATTTTTATTTATTTCTCTTCACATTTGACTAATTTTACCTGATTAAGCTATGAGTTTGAGATAATTGACTCGCTTAGCTGGCAGATCTGGCATAATTACCGTTGTGATGTTCTCTCTTTGACACAAACTAGCTCCTTACCTTCATGCGAACCTGTTGTCCAGAGTCTCCTCTCTGCTTTCTGGGTGTTGGCCGGAATAGTGGAAACAGAACCCCATTCTGTGCACGAAGCCTGGAAGAAGGCAGAGAGGGTGTCTACACTTGAAGCTACACTTTATGGTGCTGGGAGGAGTAAGCCCAAGATGGAGGGGTTTGGTCCAACAGGAGCATGGAGGAGAGATTACGAATCAGTGGTGCCCCAGGCCAGGCCCCACTAAGCTCTGGCTCCCACTGGTCCCTCCCTGACAAGGTTTAATGAGCCCATAAGCTGTCTCCTTGGCTGAATAAGTTCTGTCTGAATTTCTTTTACATTCAAACAAAGATGCCCAGACATGTCCCTGCAGCTTCTTCATAAGAGACAGTTCTTAACCGGAACCTCAGAGGATGAGAAGAAATGGGAGAGATCAGGAAGGACAATTGTGAAGACATGCATAGCCCTGCAAGAACCTGGCACTGACATTAAGAATAGGACCATGGTGAGGCTAGAAACCATGTCAGCCTTTAGTATATGCAGCAGACAGGAGATGTTGAGAGTGTAGCAGAGGCTTGTATTTCTGCATGGAAGCTGACTGCAGGATTTGGGTCTCACAGGCTCTTCCTCCCCCCAGAAAGACAGCTGTGGGTTGCTGGAGGTTGTATGCAAATGACCTGAATGTGACGTTGAAATCTGGAGTACACATGGCTCAGTAGGTTTCAGGAAATTAAAATAAGCCAGAGCGATAATGATCATTTTTTAATGATTCCCAAATAATCAGAACATTGCCTTTGACATTTGCAGCTGCTTTGTAGGAGGGGGTGTTGCATATAGACAGAGAAGATGAAGTTACAAAAATAAAGAGGAACACACACATACACACACCGTATGCCTTACTCATACACATGCACACACAGTCATACATATGCACACTTACACACACAGACATTCTTGTACCACACATGCAAGCTCACAAACATGCACACAAACACACACAACCACCCAGGGATGCTTAGATTCAGATTCCACAACTCACACTCTGCCATATAGACAACAGAAAAGGTGTGAAGATAGTCAGACATTCTCATCAGTGATTCTGATGACAGGACGGGATTCATCTCACTGCCTGCTAGATTTGCAGTGCTTCCTTGGTTTCTTCTTTCCTGGCAAAGAAAATGACCAGTTACGAGGAGAATATTCTGCTTACTAAGAACAATTTATTCCGTTGTTCATTTACTGGCAGCAAACAAACAAACAGTCTAATGACAGCCGTGTTCCTTAGTCAGGTGCATTGATGTTGTCAAAAACAGCATAGTCAAATATACAAAGAATCCAGACTCAGAGGAGGCGAATTACGCCTGCCGCCTTTGTATCAGATGGCCCTTCATTGCCAGCAGAGGGTCAGGATGGGAAGCTAATTTCTGTGGCTTGCTTTTACTGACCAGCAGTGGTCCCTCTGCACTCTGTTCCTGCAGTTAGCATTCTCCCCCAAGGCTTACTGGAGGGAGGGAGGGAAGGATTGATACCAGAGACAGGATAAGAAGATGTGAGGATTAATTATCCCATAATGAGGAATGTACTTAAGTACTAAGACAGCCCTCTCCTCAGACAACTGTTGACAGCCCCACAGGGCTGAGCCTTGTTCACCTTCATGAGTTCTGACTCAAAAAGCCTGATGATCTCTCTCCTTCCTCCTTCCAGCTCCCTCCTTTCCACCTTCTTGTTCTGTTTTTTTTCCCCTCTCTTTAATCGTGTGTGTGTGTGTGTGTGTGTGTGTGTGTGTGTGTGATCATGTGTAATCCTGTTCCCATGAGTGGGTATAGGTGCATGCAAACCATAGTAATGTAGACCTCTAGTTGGTGTCAGTCCTTACCTTCTACCGTGAGACAGAATGTCTTTTCCTTTGTTCCCCACCCCAATGCCCTGTCCCTGGCTAAGTGCTCAGTGAGATTCTGGGGATGTTCCTGTCCCCACTCCTGTCTCACTTAAAAGAACCAGGATTATATGTGTGTGCTATTGAGTCTGACTTTGCATGGGCTCTGGGGATCTGGACTCAGGCCCTCATGCTTCTGCATGGCAGGAGTTTTACCCACTGAGCCACCTCCCCAACTCCTGTTTTGTTTTGTTTTTGCAACTCCAAATAATCATCTTTAAATTCCCTTCTGAGCTACTGAGTCTGGAGTCTGTTCTTTTACGTACAAGAACAAGAACCTATAAATGGGACCCTGAGTCCCCCAGTGACACCTTGATCAAGCACAACCCCAGACCAACATGCTGTGCTTTTCAGACATGCAACTCACTAATACCGTGTTCTTATTTCTTTCTGCGTAAGTTATTTTCAGTTGAGTGTCTGTAGCTGAAGTCAATATGTATGATGTCAATAATCTAAGAAAGGAAAGGTGAGGCAAGTTGAAGACAGGAAGTGACTGGACCCAGGCTAACCAGGGCAGGAAGTCTTCCTGGAAGAGGTGGCACTGGGTCTGAATGACACTGATGTTGTATGGAGCTGCGGGCCGCTTCCCTGGCATCCCAGCTCCCGACCGCCTTGCTAGCTTATGCCCCGAAATACTTACACAGAAACTGTATTCTTTTAAACACTGCCTGGCCCATTAGTTCCAGCCTCTTATTGGCTAGCTCTTACATATTGATCTAACCCATTTCTAATATTCTGTGTAGCACCACGAGCTGGCTTACCAGGAAGATCTTAACCTGCGTCTGTCTGGAGTGGGAGAATCATGGCGACTGCCTGACTCGGCTTCTTTCTCCCAGCATTCTGTCCTGTTTTCTCCACCCACCTATGTTCTAACCTATCAAATGGGCCAAGGCAGTTTGTTTATTAGCCAATGACCTTCCTCCATCACACTGAAATTAGTCCTGCAGAACAGAGAGGAACAGGTAACTCAGAGGATCTCCTGGGGATGGACTTTCTGCTGTCCTAGGATGGTGATAGCAGCCCCATTCGCTCCAGGGCTATAGGGTCGTGATCTGCCTGGTTATTCACGTTCTACTTTTCAGCCACCCTATTGAGAGCATTCAGTTTCTCCATGAGGTTACCAACAGTGAGAGAGATCAGAGAAGGGTGAGGGGGTAGAGAGGAGAGAGAAGAAAGGAATAGGGAAAGGGAGGAGGGGGTAGGAAAGGGAGCAGAAGAATGGTAGAGAGGAGAGAATCTAGAGCATGTCTCAAAATGAGCCAAGAATTCTGTCATCTTAAAAACAGTGGGTGGGAATTGCCCCAAGCAGAGGGGGAGGAGGCATCACACATGGAGAATCCCATTCAGGGTGACTCCTTGGCTAGCTGGAGCTTGCCAGAGCCTGAGTCTTTGAGCTAATTGTTGTCTGTTCCTAAGTGACAGGGATTAAAGAAAGAAAGAAACCAGTTCAAGGGCAAATGTCAGAACTGAGGCAAGAAACATCTTGCAAAACCCACTTTTGTGGGAGGCGGAGGAGGGATCTTTTCATCAGCTCTTGTTAGACATTTCAGAAGCACGCCTGGAAATGCTATGGCTGGGCTTTGAGATTAAATGGCAGTTTCCGAGTAAAGCACATCCCTAGAGGCCAAGGTTGCTGTGAGGATGGAAGGAGAGAAAGAAGTGGGGCGGGGGACAGAGGGATGAAAGGAGAGGGGGCATAATGTTTACCTCTTGCTTCTGATCAGTCTGCCTGATCCAATACTGTCAGCATCCGCCTCATTAAGCTGAGCCATGACTGTCAGCGTTTTTCTAAAAGCAACTTGCTTTACAACTTTTGTGTCTAGTGACACGGCTCACTGGAACTTGCCGCCAAGTCTGATGACCAGAACTTGATCCTACAAGTTGTCCCCTGACCTCTACACTCATGCCGTGACATGTAAGTCATCTCCCCACTAATTAAGAGAAAAATTAAAAAAAGTTCATCCATGTAACCATGCATGGATCCACGCAACCGAATTTCCAACTTTAAAGCAAGCAGTCACTTCTCACCTTCAGTGTGAGCTAGAAATAGTGAGTCCCAGGAGGCTAATATTGTTACCTTCAAGCGACCAAATAAATACAAACAAAAACATCGAAGTAAAGAATAGGATGTAATCTCCCATTCTGGTATTTTTCTCAGCACAAACAGCAAAAACACAAATACCAGAAGTTTTTATGTAGAGCTTGTTCTGTTTACGTGTTTTATTTATTTCTTACCTCCGCAGTGTTTTCCTGCTTCAGACGCTAATAGACATTCTAATAATTTCTTTGATAAGCTGATTTTTACAAAATTGCTTCTGTTTTCTTCCTTATTCGGTCTATACTGATTGCTAATGAAATATTTTTGCTTCTTGTTTCTGCGTGAGTATTAGTCACTTTTTGCTGCTGTGAAATGCCATGACCAAGCAGTGGCAACTTAAGGAAGAAAGGGTTTACTTCCGGGTGGGGAGGGCACAGCATGGTGGCAGGAGCAGGAGGCTAGCTGATCACATTTTCACCTTTACATGGGAAGAAGAAAGAGAAAAGGAAGTGAGGCATGGCAAGCCCTTAGAGCCCGCCCCCAGTGATGTGCTTCTTCCAGCAAGGCTCCTCCTCTTAAAGGTTCCATAAATTCCTCAAACAGCACCACCTGCTGGGGGCCACATGTTCCTACCCCTGAGCCTGTAGTGGCGGTATCTTATTTCCTTCCATCTCCCCACCCTCAAGCACATGTTCTCATTAACTTGGGATCTTAGAATTATTTTCATCCACTGACCTCTACTAAGTTTTACTGAAGTATCATTTTCTCTAGATGCAACCCATGCCTGTAGCTTATCTCATTCCCTGAGAGGGACTTGGATATGTGTGGGATATATAAAATTTGTTGCTTGATAAAACTTTTCCTGTGCATGTAGGATGAGAATTCATGTTAATGCCACCTACTTTATATGCACCTTGCGTTTTAGTCACCAACATGCTATAAATTGCTGCATGGACATTTATTTTTATAATGATACATATATGAAGCAAACAGTTTGCTAACATACGGGTGGTCTGTCTCTTATCATGTTCCACTACTTTTTTTTAGCTATCATTTTTTAGCTATGTAAATTTGAAGTTTTTCAATACCAGTGGACTATTATTTCTAATCCAGAGCCACTTTCATGTACACTATAGATGTGTGCATTTATTTATTTATCTGTTGGCATCTTATATTTGCATCCACTATATTTAAATCATTTCCCTAGAAGACTGCTTTAAAATGATTTCTCATGTACGAATGATGCAAAAGAGAGACTTTTCTCTTGCTAGTATGTTCGACTATGGTGATTTATTTGTGATGGGGTGTGTGTGTGCCACAGTGTCTGTGTGGGAGTCAGAAAATTACAGTCTGGGTCACTTCTCTCCTTCCATGGTGAACTTGGGTTGTCTGGTGTGGCAGCGAGCACTACTACCCATCGAGTCATCTTCCCAGCCCCTATAAATGCTTTGGTAGAGCATTGGCAGTGTGCTTTATGCTGTCATATGCCTTGTGGACTGAGAAATTAAACTGCTGGGTTGCTCTGAAAGGGAAATCAAAAGACTGAAAGTAAAGCAGCGTTTACAGAGTGCAGCATCTTTGCAACTTCCTTCCGTTCATTTTTGAACAGGGTTGACAGTAAAATGTGGGGCACCAGTTCAATTTGAAATTCAGATAAACAAGGCTTTGTGTCTAGCATATTGAGAATAGCACATGAGATATCTTACCATAAAGTTACTTCCTTTTTTGAAGTTTAGAGTAAGTTTTATATTACCCAGTTCTCAAGTGGCCAGTCCATATGACTTTCTTTATGTATAGCCCTACTGTGGTGGTTTGAATAAGAATGGCTCTTATATGCTCATACGTTTGAATGCTTAGTCACCAGGGAGTGGAACTCTTTGAAAGGATTAAAAGGATTAGGAGGAATAGTCTTGTTATGGAGAAAGTGTGGACTGAGGGTAGGCTTTGAGATTTCAAAAGTCCATGCCAGATCAAGTCAGTCTCTCTCTTTCTGTGCACACCACACACACACACACACACACACACACACACACACACACGGATGTATCTCTCAGCTATTGGTCCAATGTCATGTGTGACCACCTACTCCCTGCCATAGTGATAATGGACTAAACCTCTAAAATTGTAAACAAGTGCCCAAATAAATGCTTTCTTTTATAAGGGTTGCCTTGGTCATGGAGTCTCTTCACAGCAATAGAACACTAACTAAGACACCTATATAGCCCTTTTCCTACGTGTAAAGATAAGATTCTGAGCAACTTGAGATAGTTTCCTACATCAAGATGGGGCAACTTAATATTTAAAATTTGGTTCCAGACAATCTTTTCTGTGCATATGAAAGATACAACAAATAATGTTTATTCATACTTTACACTGTATCTAAAGTCTGGTTGCCTTGACCTAAACCTCAAGTGTGAATGTTGGAAGCCATCTTGGTCATCATTCTACCCAATTCCATTTTCAAATGAAGAAATCTCATCTCAAATCCTGTGAACACAGGACCTAATTCACTAGCACAGTTCTTGGCTTCTCCTGCAAGGGCTGTTCACACAGCCTGCTGGTGTTTGTCACTTATGGTTTATGGAAGGTGTGTAAGATAATGCTTGAGCAAAAATCAGGAATAAGCCACATGGACAGAGGTTCTGCAGAGTAAGAGTGTTAGGATAAAGTGGCAAAAAGGTACCTTTGGTGGCCTAGTCAGGTTGTGTCACTAAGAGATCATGCCACACAACAGATATAATGCAAGAGATTTGTTGGGGAGAGGGTTGAGAGTGAAAGGCTATCTCATAGTGGGGACTTAAGAGGGGGAGATCAAGACAGACAGACAGAGAGACTTGGAGACAGAGAGAAGAAACTAGACAGCCATCTAGGTTGGCCTGGACCTTTAAGGGGGCACATGTCACTACATAATGCCATACAACAGGTAGTGACAGTGGAAATATGTGCTGTACCCATGATGTGTGCTGCTACCACTGCTGCTGCCACCAAGTCACTGTAAGGCAGGATGGCAGGGTGACAAATTTACAACAAATAGGGTAGGAAGCAGAGGAGGAAGAAAACAGGAAGTAAAGGAGGAAGAGGTCAGGAGGGAGTTGGGGGGGGGCAGATGTGGAGGAAGGCCCTTGGAGATGATCCTGTGCATTGTCAGTGCTTCTGTGCAGTTGTGTGCAACTCTCTAAACTCTCTGCCCAGCCCCTCTTTCCTGACATCCCCCTTCCAAGACAAGAGAATGCTCTCAGGACCAGGATTGTTATGAATGCAAAGAGCAACTTCTGACACAGACACATTCTCCAGCCCGGGGGCTCCATTTGCTAAACCCCTCTGGTTTCCACGGGCATAGGAAATGCCACTTCCTTCCTAATCTGTAAAGCAAACCTAACATTTTGGCTTTTTATTTCTCATGCTTGCACAACTCAGCTTCTAAATCCCCCTCAACTCTGTGTTAAGAGCAGGCATTGGGCTCGATGTTGACGGTCCATGGCCTTGGACCAGGAGAGCTAACATTTAAAGAAAGATTACCTCCAGTCGGCTGTGAATAGCTTTCACCATGTTTATTAATTCTCCAGACAGATTGACCTGAGGAATGAGTTGTTATATTACACAGAATCCCAGCTCTGTCCAGGTAAAACAATATCCATAGTATTTGGGTATTTCTAGCTGAACACTGTATGCCACACATTTCTCACAGTCAAGTGAAATGAATATAAGAGAGGAACACTGAATTGATGGAGTGATAATTTCTTTTGAAAACAAAATGATACAGGGAGGATCCTGACCCAGCATCTGAGCCATAGAAGTGTGTAACGTTCTGAGATTTAAAACAATATTCCCATGTATTACAGACTTAAGATTAGCAACTTATTTACATGTCAGAGCAAAAATAAGAAGCCCATTTCATTTATTATTTTTTTGTTTCTTTCTTTCTTTCCTTCCTTCTTTCTTTTATTAAAAATTTCCGCCTCCTCCTCGCCTCCCTTTTCCCTCCCCCTTCCCTCACTCCCCACCCCCACTCCCCTCTCCCTCCCTCTCCAGTCCAAAGAACACTCAGGGTTCCCTGCCCTGTGGGAAGTCCAAGGTCCTCCCTGCTCCATCCAGGACTAGGAAGGTGAGCATCCAAACAGGCTAGGCTCCCACAAAGCCAGTACATGCAGTAGGATCAAAACCCAGTGCCATTGTCCTTGGCTTCTCAGCAGCCCTCATTGTCTGCCATGTTCAGAGAGTCCGGTCTTATCCCATGTTTTTTCAGTCCCAGTCCACTGGCCTTGGTGAGCTCCCATTAGATCAACCCCACCGTCTCAGTGGGTGGGTGCACCCCTTGCGGTTCTGACTTCCTTGCTCATGTTCTCGCTCCTTCTGCTCCTCCTTTGAACCTTGGGAGCTCAGTCCAGTGCTCCAATGTGAGTCTCTGTCTCTATCTCCATCCATTGCCAGATGAAGGTTCTATGGTGATATGCAAGATATTCATTAGTATGGCTATAGGATTGGGCCATTTCAGGCTCTCTCTCCTCAGCTGCCCAAGGACCTAGCTGGGGACATCTCTCTGGACCCCTGGGAACCCCTCTAGAGTCAAGACTTTTGCCAACCCTAAAATGGCTCCCTTAATTAAGATATATACTTTCCTGCTCCCATATCCACCCTTCCTTTATCCCAACCATTTCATTTTTTAAAATGCTGGCAGCAGTATCATAAGTCCTTTTCATGACTGGGTAACATAACACAAAACCAGGAGCTGTGGAGCTCACAACCACCTATAACTCCAGTTCCAGGGGACTCGATGCCGTCTTGTGGCCTCTGAAGGAACTGCATACATGTGATGTACATACATACATGCAGGCAAAGCACCCATACACCTAAAATTGAAATAAATAAATCTAGACTGAAAATAAAACATAAAACTGGACAGTCTCTCAAGAAATGTTATGGTCTTTGGCTCCAGCACAAGGGGCCCTAACAGAAAGAACATGTTGGTAAGGAGATGGTGAGTCTCTCTTCCCCCATCTCCATTTCTACATCCCACTTCTAATGTGTTTGCATAATTTGAGCCTTTTATTAAGTGAGAGAATAATTATCTTGATTGGAGTGATAGAACGCTTAGCAGTTAAGGTCGCGCCTGGCTGAAGTTGTTATCCTGCATTAACAAGTGTAATTACTCAAAACATGGTATATGTGGGCTGGATTCTTAGCATCTTTGCAAACCATAGAATGTTTGAGCGAGTTTGTCAAAACAGTTTGAGATTCCTCTTGTTTGGGGGAGGAAGCACTGCTGAATCATGGCATTAGCAATAAAGAGCATCGTCCTTTTCAAAACCCTTCTTGGAATTCAGGGGTTTAGAAGGTGTGCGCCTGGGATTTGGGGAGAACCTGAATGTCAGATCTGGAGTTGGCAGACACTATATCAAGATTGCTCCACGGTAAACAGTCAAAAATGAAGTGAGAACTATCTGGGTGTTGTTTGTGTGTTTGCTTTAAGTTGTAAAATCAAGATATAGTCATTGTCAAAAAAATTTAGTCTCAGGGCTGGAGAGATGGCTCAGCAGTTGAGAGCATTGACGGCTCTTCCAGAGGACTTGGGTTCAGTTCCCAGCATCTTTCCCTCCTGTTGGATCATAACCACCTGTAACTCAAGTTCCAGGAGGATGGGTCTGCTCCAACCTCTGCAGGCATCTGGACTCAAATACACACTGACACCCACAAGTACACATGACAAAAAGTGAAAGTCATTTAAAAATGTTTAATTGTGCTACCTAAAAGAAGAAAAAGAAAACTGTAGGGCCCTGGTCTGCCCTTATTCCTGGGGCGCATCTCGAGGACAATTTCTGGTCAACATGACTAAGCATTCAGCCCTTGTTCCTGGGGCTCATAACGGTTTCTAGTCAGATGACTAGCGATCTGCCCCGCCTGGTTAAGTTCCTGCATTTTCCCCTGCCCCACCTGGTGATTAGCTGCAGGGCATTCGGTTGATCTCCTATCGAATGACCCATGATCTCTCTGTGTCTTGTGTTCAATCTCCAGGCCCTTGCCTGACTCGCATTCTGTACCGAGGGTGTAACACCAAAACTGGGTGTTACAATTGGAGGCCCCAGCGAGATCATCAACGGCAACTAGACCCATCTGCGAGATGGGGAAGTAGGGATCCCTGAGAGGTCGCCCTCGGAAAGACTGGCCAGCAAGGTAAGAAATTGTGCGGCGAGGGTGAATTGGTTATGGGTGCAAGTTATTCTGTTCCTATGTTGGAGGGCCGGTTAACAGGCCAGTTGTTAGGTCTTTTGGAAAATAGAGGCACCGGTATTAAAGTTGAGATGGCAGAAGAGATCATTAAGACGGTTTTAAAGTTTAGTCCCTGGTTCCTACATGCAGGAGGTTTTAACATTACTGATTGGGATCAGGTAAAAGCTGATCTTCAAAATGCACTAAAAGAGCAAGGGCCACAAGAATTCCCCATGGTGATATTTTCACTATGGCGCTTGGTCAGAGATGCTCTTCTCAGTGATGACATTAGAGTCAAAGAGCAATTAGAGAGTTTAAACAAAACCCTTGAGGAGATCCAGGAAGTAGAATCTGTAAGTTCTATTAAGAGTTTTAAGGAACAGGAAGTTTTAGGAACAGGTAGTATTAGAAAGGATATAGAAGAAGAAGAAGAAATTCTAGAAAAGGAGATCGCACTGATAAAAAAGAAGTTAGAAAAAGAGGAAAGAAGGGAAACAAACGGAGACGTTTCCATGAGACCTCCTCCACTAAATCCTTGTACTACTGCTTCTGCCCCTATGGACTTAGAGGCGGAAATCCGAGAGATCCGGGACAGGTTAAATAATCTAAGTAGAGAGAAGCAGATTGAGAAACAGATTTATCCTGTTGTGGAAAATATTGATCAGCAGGGACAGAGGGCCAGGCAGCATAACCCTCTGGCCTTTAAGGATATTAAGCAGTTAAAAGAAGCAGTTGTGGAGAATGGAGCTCATGCTCCTTTCACTGTAGCTTTGCTGGAATCCTTTGCAGAACTCAACCTTATACCCAATGATTGGATGCAGCTTTGCAGGGCTTGTCTTTCAGGGGGAGACTACTTGTTATGGAGAGGTGAGATGCAAGAAAATTGCAAAAAGACTGCAGACAAAAATGCTGAAGCAGGCTTCCCCCAGTATGACCTTGACATGTTAACTGGTGAAGGACAATATGCTGGCTTAGAAGCACAGATTGCTTATGATCCTGCGATTTATGCTCAGATAGCTGCAGCAGCCATTAAGGCTTGGAAAACTTTACCTAACAAAGGATCGCGAGAACAGCTTTCTAAGATCCTTCAAGGATCTTCAGAACCTTATTCTGAGTTCATTGACCGCCTTCTACAGGTGGGAAGTCGCATTTTTGGGGATATGGATTCAGCTATGCCAGTCGTTAAACATTTGGCCTTCAAATATACAAATAAGTTCTGTCAGGAAGTTTTATGCCCCCATAGAGATGGAGATTTGATAGGCCTAGGAATTGTTTTCAATGCAGAAGGTCAGGGCACCTCAAAAGGAACTGCCCTGCTGGTATAGAAGCAGTTAATCAGCCTAGAGGAAATCCAGGTGTTTGCCCTAAATGTCATAAGGGAGTTCATTGGGCCATCGACTGTCACTCTAAGACGGACAGTCAAGGAAATCTCATCCCCAGGTCAAAA
This sequence comes from Neodon shergylaensis, assembly GCA_025134845.1. Lineage (NCBI taxonomy): Eukaryota > Metazoa > Chordata > Mammalia > Rodentia > Cricetidae > Neodon > Neodon shergylaensis. The sequence continues at coordinate 3,491,022 of JABTXL010002731.1, read as the reverse complement.
AACGGGGGGAGGGGCCTGCCCCGGGCCCCCAAAACACAAGTGTATGGGGCCTTGAGCGGAGCAGTGGCTCCCATCAGATTCATTCCTCAGAGAAATGCCTCACTGTCTACGACCTTGTACGAGGCACCTCAGGAAGTGCAGGACTAGATCTCTGTACCTCCGCCCGAGCAGTATTGACCCCACAAATGGGTGTACAGGCCTTGGGGACTGGAGTATTTGGACCTATCCCAGAGGGCTCAGTAGGTATAGCTTTGGGTAGAAGTAGTTCTGCGCTCAAAAGAATCAAAATTTTACCAGAAATTATAGACTGTGATTATACTGGAGAAATTAAAATTATGATTGAAGCTGGTATGGGAGTCCTTGTCATCCCTCAAGGAGTGAGAATAGCTCAATTAGTGCTTTTACCCATGTTTTGCTCTACTAATCCTTTCTTTAAACAAGAACGAGGGGACAAAGGATTTGGCTCCACAGGATCCCCTGGAGCTTTTTGGGTTTCTAGTTTAGAGAATTGTCCCACACTTACTTTAACAGTCAATGGGAAAAGGTTCCAAGGCCTTCCTGATACAGGGGCTGATTCTTCAGTGATTGCTAAAAAGCACTGGCCTGCAGCCTGGCCTCTACAGCCAGCCTCTACGACCTTACAGGGAGTAGGAACAGCCAGTTCTCCAGAATGCAGTACTCAATATTTAAATTGGGAGGACGAAGAAGGCCATAAGGGCATTTTTAAACCATTTGTCCTGGAACACCTTCCTCTTAATTTGTGGGGAAGAGATGTTTTGCAAGCTATGGGAGCAGTACTACTGACCACTAAACCTATGCAGCATATGCTATCGAAGCAGGGCTTTGTCCCTGGTCAGGGTTTGGGCAAAAATCTGCAAGGAGATGTGCAGATTTTAGCAGACAAGAAAATAATACAACAGTCACCTGGACAGCGTGCAGGGTTAGGAAATTTTTCCTAGGGGCCCTTGCAGAGCAGCCAGAAAATATTCCTATAAAATGGAAAACTGAAAAACCTGTTTGGATAGAGCAATGGCCCCTGAGTAAAGAGAAATTACAGGCTGCTCGTACTCTAGTCCAGGAACAGCTAGAAGCAGAGCACATAGTGCCATCCACTTCTTCCTGGAATACCCCTATTTTTGTTATTAAGAAAAAGTCTGGTAAATGGAGGTTGCTACAAGATCTTAGAGCAGTGAATGAGTACATAAAAATCATGGGGACAACTCAACCTGGGTTGCCTCAGCCTGTGGGTATTCCTGCAGGATATCATCTTTTAGTTATTGACCTGAAGGATTGTTTTTTTTTTTTTACCATTCCCTTGCATCCAAAAGACTCTGATAAATTTGCTTTCAGTACAGTAAAAAGCCTATTGCTGTTATTCACGGACCCTGAGGTGTACAATTTACGAATTGGCTCTTAAAATTATTTTAGTTAGCTATACCGGGGTTCCTTTCACCAGCGCTGAGACCTTACTTAAAGGGCTCCAATTTTGGGCAGAATTATTAAGTATTGAGCAGGCACAGTCTCCTTAAGAGATGATTACATGTGCTGGAGCATCATCTTCATGGTTATGATGTCAGAGCCAAAGGCTTACTCAGGTCAATGTTGCCACATGGCAAGTCCTCTTAGCTATTGTCCCAGAGAATCTTTCAGCATGGATGACTAGTGAGCCAATGATGGGAAAGGCTTTTGGGGGGCTGCCTCAACCTAAGACAGGAATGTGTTTTTGACCTGAATGCTTTCCCATGACGGGTAAGGGGTATTGCCTGACGTCCAATGCCACCCAAGACAGGCCTAGTCATAATTTATATTAAAGGGGGACCTGTAGGGCCCTGGTCTGCCCTTATTCCTGGGGCGCATCTCGAGGACAATTTCTGGTCAACATGACTAAGCATTCAGCCTTTGTTCCTGGGGCTCATACGGTTTCTAGTCAGATGACTAGCGATCTGCCCCGCCTGGTTAAGTTCCTGCATTTTCCCCTGCCCCACCTGGTGATTAGCTGCAGGGCATTCGGTTGATCTCCTATCGAATGACCCATGATCTCTCTGTGTCTTGTGTTCAATCTCCAGGCCCTTGCCTGACTCGCATTCGGTACAGTGGCGCGCTAGCTGTACCGAGGGCGTAACACCAAAACCGGGTGTTACAGAAAACGTGTTCTCTCACTGCCCCATTTCTTTGGATTTTGTTGTTATTTTTGTGACCTTTTTAAAGGATGTCTATTTGGAAAATAGAATTATTTCATTCTCTATGATTTATGGCATGATTTGTAACTTATTAAATTTAACTTTATTTTTTTCAACCGAGAAATGTGTGTGTGTTGGGGGGGTGCAGTTCCATCACCTGCTCCACTGGTCCAGAGTGTGAACCGAGGAGCTGCCAGGAGTGTCAGTGCTCTCCCCAGTGATCTGAATTCCTGAAGGTGTCCTGTGGTGTGAGCTGATTACAGTAACAAGCACATTCCCTCACAAGAACAGAAACAAGTGTAATTTGCTGGGACTGGGAAGTGAGTGGTGGTGCACACCTTTAATTCCAGCACATGGAAGGCAGAGGCAGGCAGATCTCTTGTGAGTTTGAAACCAGCCTGATCTACAAAGTGACTTCCAGGACAGCCAGGGAAGCCTTGCCTCGAAAAGAAACAAACAAATACGATTTTCAAAGTAAGTCTTGATCTTGACATTTTGTTTTATTTTCTGATATGGACACCTACCCCATCTACCCTCAGAAGTTAGTGGCTTCTCTATCCTCCCAGCCCTCACCCCTGACCTTATAGAAGGATTTATCTGACAGGAAAATTAGGATAAGGGATCTCAGTAGTTGCAGCTCTGTCTTCCAGGGCTCTGTCCTTTTCTCATCTGTGTGGGGTTGAGGACAGACATGGCCTGTGTTCACGGGGAGAAGCCACAGTCGTGAGTGGGAGGAGCTCTTAAGACAGCTGGTCATATGCAGAGGTCTGCACATCCTACTGCCAAGGATCTAGCCACTGTGTTTATCTCTTGTGTGGGCAGTAGAGTTTCCACTTAGAGGGAGGACTGGGTATCTCCCCCTCACCCTTCAGATCAGTTTCCCATCTTCTGCATGCTCTCTGTGTACTGAGTGACTGATCATCGTGTATGAGGTGCTAGTTCCCGGTCCTGCCCTCTGGATTGGATTTCTGTCCTCTGGGTTCCTGTTTGGTTTGTGCCCAGAAGAGGCACAGCTGAGATATAGGGTGATGGGAAACCTGGGACTGGGTGCTACTATCCTCAGTTTCCTGTCTTCAGCTTACTGGAAATGGTATTTCCCACCAGAGGTCACAGCTTCTGAGAGATACCTGCTGCATATAGCCACCATGTCTCGTTCTGCCTGTCTTCTCAGTGCTCAAGAGATGCCTAAGGTCTCACTCCACTACCCAGACAACTGATTCACATGGACCATTGAGACACTGATCACTAAGCAGGATGGGGCAGGGGTGGGTTGGGGAAGTATTTTTAAGAATAAGATCCTCTAAAATGCATGCATATCCTTTCTTCTTCAGAAGACACTGCTGACTCTTTCTTGAGAGTCAAATTCAATATTTTGAATATCAGTTTTTAAGCATTTTTAACACAATGGTAATAACTCTGCCAGCTGTTAGAAGTCCACATTAAATACTCCGAGGCTGTAACTTAAAGTAAAATTTTGGGTTATCTTTTTCCTCTGTGTTTGAATATTACGATTTTAGATTATGTGTACATTAGCTTGTGTTGTACTATTGAGCCATGCTCCCTGGTCTTTTCTATCCTCCCTTCTTCTCCTTTCCCTTCCCCTCCTCTCTCCCCCTCTCTCCATATTGGCCATATTAAATATTATCCCTGCCTTGTAAAAGGCTCCTTTCTTTAACTGTCTTCTAATTGCCTAATCTGTGCAGGCATCTGTTTCCTCCCGAAAGTCTTGGTGATGGTACCTTAGGAAAAGCTGCCTTTACACTCTACGCCTTCCTATAACACAGGAGCAAACCACATTCCTGGCCAGTATGGAGGAAGGGGCAAGCTCTGCAGACACCAGGGGGGGCACCTGCCTGAAGACCTAGTTACCTCTTGGCGATGTTTTCCCATCATTACATATTTCTTTTGTTAGTTTTTTATGCATTGTAGAACCTCAGGCAGCAGATGCCCAAACCAACACATCTTCCAGGCATTGCTCCCAGCCCTGCTCGCAGCCAGGTCTGAACTGAGTGTGCTGTTGGCAGAGCTCCCCCCACCCCTGCTGTGGCCGTAGATCTCATTTCTTTGTGACAGGTGCAGAATCCTTCACAGAGTAGCTAAGAACACAGCAGCTTGTTCTTTCCAGCGCAGGTGGGTGAGAGTGCGCACCTGCTGGTAAAACTCAGATGACTTCAGCTCTGCACAGCCACTCCACTAAAGACCCCAAGCCACCGACAAACACCATAGGTGTCCCCAAATGATGGCATGGTGTAATTAGAGTTTCATCTGCTTTAGGAGGATTATTGAGAAGCAGTTAAAAATAATAATAATAATTTAGCACCAGTGGGGTGTCACTGCTATAGAAAACTAAGAAATTGGGAGTTGGTTTGGAGAAGTGGAAGCAGAGGCCAGAAGGACTCTGAATGGTGATGGATGCTGAGGTCCCTTGAGCTCACTGTCATTGACACCTGGCACAGGGAGTGCAGGGCTGAGTGAGGAGAAATTATCAGAAATCGAGAGGGGGATCAGGAACTGAGAAGAGAAGACCTCACTATAAACATGCCAGAATTTAGCATCTTGTCCCACCTGCAGGAGTGTAGGAAGCCAGGTGTGTGTGCAGATGGTGGTCCAGCCAGGGCCATTCTCATGTAAATGAGCTGCTGTAAGGTTTGCTGGAGAAGAGCCAAAGGAGGGAGAGTGTTGGGAAAAGAAATCAGGACTCAGTGGTTCTCTTGCCTCTCTTTTTCTACTGACCACTGTGGTAACATGAAAATGGTTCCCAAGCAAAGAAGCAATGTGTGGGCAGGAAAAGCTGGGTTGAGAGAGCTGAAGAGTTGGTTTGGCTGTTAGAACATATGCCAAGGCCTCACGGAGTTGAAATGTAGTGTTGGGGGTGACTGTCCAGCTACACAAGGTCCCTTTATGAGATTGAGAGTTTGGCTCCTACATGAGGCTCTGTCTCCTGTGAGAGATATTGATGTTTGTGACTTCTATGTAAAGGACTGAACAGCAGTGATGTTGAGACCTGGAGATAACTATATAACAATAGCCACACAGTCACATTGAATATAAAGAGGGAACCATCATGAAATCAACTAGAGTTGTTGATTGTCCAAATTGTCCAGAAGGTGTAAAAATGGTATTTTTTTAATGTTTTCTCCACTCAGAAACATAGAGCTGAGAGCCACCAAGGATCATTTCCAGGTCTGCTGGTGTCATGGTATTTGTGTGTGTGTGTGTGTGTGCATAGTACATGCATGTGCTTGCACAGGACTGAGCAGCATGTCAGATGTCTTCCCCCAGAACTCTGCATTACTGCCTCTAAGACGGTGCCTTTTACTGAACCAGAGCTTGATCTTTGGCTAGGCTAGTAGACTAGTGAGCTCTTGGCATCTCCTGGATTCAGCTTCACAATGCTTGGGTTACAGGTATGTGTAGCCTTATCTGCTTTTTCATGGGTGTTGGGTATTTGAACTCAAGTTCTCAAGCTTACAGAGTCCTCTCAGTACCCCAATGTTAGGATTATGCTGGCCTTCCCTGTCCCTTTAAGAGACAATTCCACTTCCAATCTCTCTCTTTCCACATAGGTAAGCTCATCTTGGCCCTCTCTTTTCTCCCCTCTCCTCTTTACCCCTCTCTCTGTCTATCTCTCTCTCTCTCCACCCTACCCTCCCAATAAACTCCATACTGCCCAAACTCACTCTGCATGGCATATTCTGTTTCCTGCCCACCTTCTTCTTCTTCTTCTTCTTCTTCTTTTTTTTTTTTTTTTTTTTTTTTTTTTTTTTTTTTTGAATTTTCGAGACAGGGTTTCTCTGTAGCTTTTGGTTCCTGTCCTGGAACTAGCTCTTGTAGACCAGGCTGGCCTCGAACTCACAGAGATCCGTCTGCCTCTGCCTCCCGAGTGCCAGGCAGTGGTGGCGCACACCTTTAATCCCTGCCCACCTTCTTTATCCACCATGAGACTCACTAAGGTCTCTATGTAATGGATTAAGTAAAAATGCTGCAGGTTCCCTAGTGGCTGCAGCAGCAGAAACACTGCAGGAACCCTGGTGATAGCAGGCAGCAGACAGCCGGTCCTGAGAGCAGCCAGTCCCAGGCAGGAATGGTGCAGTTCCCCAAGTGGCTGCAGTGGGCACACCATGAGACCATGCTGCAGGCCTCTGAAGGCAGCAGGTCCCTGGCCAGCTTTCTCTCACTAACTTTTCATTTAACTTCATGTGTAACTTAAATTCAACTGCATGTGTGCTTTAAACAGCTACAATGGTTTCTTGATCCTAATGTATCTCTATTCATTTTATCTCCTTCCAGACTGGTAAAACATTCCTCCACAACCTCTCAGCTTGGATCCAGCTCTCCAGGCAGATCCTATACTGTAGTCATAACATAAATACCCAACAGATAACCCTCAAGTGATCAGAGATCTGGGCAATAGGGCATTTAAATGTATAATTATTAAAAGGGTTTTTGTAACAGAGAGACAGGTTGGCTCCTGGCAGCAAGCCCATCTCCTCCAAAGAGGATGAACGGGTGCAAAAGAATGTCCACCCACATCTCACTTAATCAACACTAAGTGCTAGCCACTGGGGAAAACTACTTTTCATCTAAACTGCTGAAGATTTCCAGACAGTGGACAAGAGGACACTGGAACTGACTGCCTGGTTTCCCAGGGCAAGGCAGGCTGGTATTCCTACAGACTCCTAAACCACAGGATCTTCTGAAGTCTGCCAGTACCCCACCCAGCACAAACAGCAGAAGGCAAATGCTGCCCTGAAGCCCCTGTCTTCAATGACCATGGAGGACCCTGAGGAGTTACCTGTGTCAGCTTGATACAACTAATCACCTGGGAAGGAAGTCTCCATGAGGGATTGTCTGCAAAATACTATATACAATATATTACAGTATATATAATATACAATGCTATGTGCAATGTATTGCATTATATATTATATGTTATATATTACACACAATATATGTAATATTATATATTATACACAATACTAAATATATAATTGTCTAGGTAGCCAATCAAGTAAGTTCTCTGTCATTCTTAAATCAGTAACTCAGGTAAATTTTACCCTTCTCAAAAACTCTGATGTAGTTTGATGACTGGGAGATTTGCCAGTTTAAAAGAGACCACATCGCAAAAGGGATTTCAGCATAACTTCATACCATGTTTAAATAAAAGGAGTTTTAAGATGCAAAACTCTAGATGTGAGAATCTAACAATGTTTTAGGGTCCAAGATGGTGTTCTAAGATATACATATGCGAGTTATTAAGGTGTGTACCTGCAAGTCATAAAGGTCTGAGGATAAAAATGTTTCAGGGTACAAAAAAGTGACTTAAGGTGTATAAATGCAAGTTATTAAGGTCTGAGGATAAAAACATTTCTGAGTATAAGAAAATGTTTTAAGGTGTACAAATACAGGTTATCAGATTTCTCTCTCATTATGCTGCTGTTCATAGTCTTAACATTAATCAATAAAATCCTGGTAAGCTATTAATCTGGTTCTGGTGGAGTACTATCACTACCATAACTGCAAGATCAAGATTTTAAATTCTCTTTGATCACTTTCTACCTGAAAGATACTTTTCATTGTGCAGAAACACCTGCCATAGTCATTTCTGTCATAAATATACTGCCATTTATATCATGTATATGTCTAAAACTTACTTTTTCACAAACTCAAAGAATTCTTGCAAGTTCCAGGGAGCCAACTTGGAGGATTCACCTTAAACAGGCCAAATGCACCCCTCCCTCAGTTACCAGGCCCTAAGAACCCAAGTCTTCCCCCCACCCCGTTCCCTGGTCCTGACACCCTCCTCCCCAATCACCAGGACCTGGAGAAAATTTTTTTCTTCCTAAACTTAACCTTGTCTTCTGCTCTGCCAACCTCTTGCCAGGTCCAAGACAGTTCCACAGAGCCTGGGCAGCAGTGAAGCAACCAGATAACCCAGGGTGTGGCCAGCATCCCTGGTTTCTCAGGTCTTCCAAGATTTCAACTCCCACAAATCAGCAGAAAGCAGTCTTGAGAACCCGGCACCCCATCCTCTTTAACTTCCTTTACCTTTTTATGGTAAGAAAAATATGGGAATGTTAGGATTATGCTGGCCTTCCCTGTCACCTGGAAAGATGAGCCCAGCAATTCCCTGTCCCTTTAAGAGACAAACTCTGTCCACTCCCAGTCTCTCTCTTTTCACCAAGACAAGCTCATCTTGGGCCTCTCTTCTTCCCTCCCTTCTTCCCCTCCCCTCCCCTCCCCTCCCC
>JABTXL010002731.1:3429714-3482194 GCA_025134845.1 Neodon shergylaensis | reverse complement strand
GCTTGATCTCAGTCACAGTGTTCAGGGGTGAGGTTTGGGGATGTGATTGGATCATAAAGGCTCTGACTAGGACCTGTGTATAATTTGATAGGCTAGAGAAAAGAGGTCGGGCCGTGCTGAAGGAAGTGGATGCTTGGGGTTCTACCCTGTCGCTGTCCTTTTCCCCACCCTCACCCCTGCCTCTCTTGCCTTGCTGGCTGCATGGAACAAGCTGCTTTGCCCTAACTCTGATCGGCTTCACCACACCAGAAACAAGACAACAGCTGAAGACATTTGTAAACTCTGAGTTTACTTCCCTCAGCTGTTTCTTACAGCAATGCAAAGCTGACTAAAGGAGGGTGGAGACAGCCACCCTATGTGGGAATGAATGGCAGCCAGGGCAGATTTACAGGGCTACCACGTCTGCAGCAGCTGCCCCACCCTCAGCCCCTTCCCTTCACTCTAACAAAGCTAAGAAAGCGGTAACCACACCTCCACACTTCTCATCCTGGCCTTAGGGCTTTAGAGCATTTAACCAGCAGCTTTTACTCTTGGAAGCCCGTCATTGTTAACCTCCTCTGTGCCTTTGAGATGTAAATACACCATTAAAAGCCTCTTTCTCTTGTTACAACCTAACATTCTGCTTAAGGACCTGGAGCCTTCCTGCCTAAAGAGACCCCTCTAAGAAAGTAAAGCCCATTCCTGTCCCAGTGGGGAATAAAGGCGACCACATGGGTACAGAGGCCTCTCTCTGAATCACAGGACAGGAGACAGCTGCTCTGAGAGCACATGTGACTCTAAAGATCAAAATTATGATCAGATAGAGGGACAGAATTGGACACAATTAGGTTAAAATGCTAAGAGCAATAAGCCAGATTCAGAAATATAAATACTGTATTACTGGATGCTTTCTCACACATGTAGAGTCTAGATCCCCCCCCCCCCCCCCCCGCACATGCCCACACACACATGAAAGGAGAAACAAATAGAGGCACAGGGCAGATCAACAGAAATATGTCCTGAAAGCAGCAGGGGAGGGTATCTGGGGAAGGAAAAAGATCTGAAAGAGGGGAGGGCTGGGAGTGGCAAATAAAATGAAGTTTAATGGTATGATTGCAAATATCACAATGAACCTTTATTTATTTATTTATTTATTTATTTATTTTTGTATGTTAACCAAAATCAAACAAGGCCAATTGTAAATCCTGGTCTCTGGCCTCCATCTTTGGAGGCCCTGCCTCTGTACCCCTTGCACCTTGACCCCTCTCCAGAAAAGGTCAAGACCACTCCCCCAGGCTATTTAAACTGCTCCCCAGAAATAAAAAAAGTGGTTTTCCAGGCCAACCCACAGGAGGCTCTCCACATAAGTCAGTCTCTACATCAGATTTGTGGACACCAACCAGGAGAAGATTGGCAGGTTGATTTCACCCATATGCCTATTCATAAAAGACTCTGTTATAGCTGGATCCAGGGGTAGGTTGATCCCAAATTTCCTGAGAAACTGCCACACTGCTTTCCAGTGGTTGCACAAGTTTGCATTCCCACCAGCAATGGATGAGTGTATCCCTTTCTCCACAACCTCTCCAGCAAAGGCTATCATTGGTGTTTTTTATTTTAGCCACTCTGACAGGTGTAAAATGGTATCTTAAAGTTGTCTTGATTTGCATTTCTTTGATCGCTAAGGAAGTTGAGCATGACCTTAAGTGTCTTTGGACCCAGCAATACCACTCTTGGGAATATACCCAAGAGAGGCCCTATCATACAACAAAAGTATATGCTCAACTATGTTCATAGCAGCATTGTTTGTAATAGCCAGAACCTGGAAACAACCTAGATGTCCTTCAATGGAAGAATGGATGAAGAAAGTATGGAATATATACATATTAGAGTACTACTCAGCAGTAAAAAACAAGGACTTCTTGAATTTTGCATACAAATGGATAGAAATAGAAAACACTATCCTGAGTGAGGTAAGCCAGACCCAAAAAGAGGAACATGGGATGTACTCACTCATATTTGGTTTCTAGCCATAAATAAAGGACATTGAGCCTATAATTCGCAATCCTAGAGAAGCTAAATAAGAAGGTGAACCCAAAGAAAAACATATAGGCATCCACCTGAATATTAACCTTCATCAGGTGACGAAAGGAGACAGAGACAGAGACCCACATTGGAGCACCAGACTGAAATCTCAAGGTCCAAATCAGGAGCAGAAGGAGAGAGAGCACGAGCAAGGAACTCAGGACCGTGAGGGGTGCACCCACACACTGAGACAATGGGGATGTTCTATTGGGAACTCACCAAGGCCAGCTGGCCTGGGTCTGAAAAAGCATGGGATAAAACCGGACTTGCTGAACATAGTAAACAATGAGGACTACTGAGAACTCAAGAACAATGGCAGTGGGTTTTTGATCCTACTGCATGTACTGGCTTTGGGGGAGCCTAGGCAGTTTGGATGCTCACCTTACTAGACCTGGATGGAGGTAGGTGGTCCTTGGACTTCCCACAGGTCAGGCAACCCTGATTGCTCTTCGGGCTGATGAGGGAGGGAGACTTGATCGGGGGAAGGGGGAGGGAAATGGGAGGCGGTGGTGGGGAGGAGGCAGAAATCTTTAATAAATAAATAAATTAAAAAAATAAAGTTAAAAGAAAAAGAAAAAAAAAGACTCTGTTATCTCTTAACACCTGAGGACACTTTTACAATATGGATAGAAGCCTTTCCGGGGAAAGGTGGAGAGGACCAATGGACTCATCAAACAACAGCTAACCAACCTTTCCATTGAACTCAGGTCTCTTGAAGCTTGATGGACAGGACCTCACACGGTAATCCTCACCACCCCCTCAGCTGCCAAGCTCCTGGGACACCCATGCTGGTACCATCTTTCCAGGTTCAAGCAGGCACCTACTCAGGACACTTGGTCTGTCCAGCAGTTAGGATCTTCCACCCTCCGGTTCTCCAAGATGCCACAATGAAGGGCCTATCTGCTCCTCAAACTGGCACACTCATCTTTGGTGATACAAACAAGATGGGTAATAACAAAATTTTTTTTTCTCCTAGACACCTGCCTTCTCACCTCCCCCAAGGAACAGATGCCTGTCGTCTCCAGGATGACAGTAAACAGGAGGCCTTTCCAGCCACACCTCTCACTGAGCATGGACACACCAACACCCAGCTCTCCCCTTCCCCACTTCATCCCCTGCCTGCAGAAAGTAGCCAGACTTGAGTCAATGCCCCTTTTTCCAAAGAGAGCCTAAATGTTGGTCATAAATATCACCTCAGCTTCCTGTTACCACCTTATACAAACAGTCTGGAATGTAAATCCTGGTCTCTGGCCTCCATCTTTGGAGGCCCCCTCCCCTGAAAAGGTCAAACCACTCCCCCAGGCTATTTAAACTGCTCCCCCAAAAATAAACACATGGTTTTCCCTCTTTCACCCCAGTGGTTGTGTTGCAGCTTTCCGGTTCCCCTCAGGGCCACCCGAGAGCGCAGGAGTCCAATTAAACCTGGATATCTTTTAATTTGGTTTGTTTTGATTTGGCTTGATCGGGATTTTTTGCATCAGCAGAGAGCTTGAGTTAAAAAATATTTCTAACGCCAATGAGCAAAGATATCCTCACTCCACAACTCAGTCTTGGCTTTAAAGACTTCTTCAGCCCTTGTTACAGTAGAATTGAGCTAAGTTAGGTCTTCCTTCCCTGTTGCAAAAGTCTGGAGGGCAGCTTCCCTTGTCTATTTCTCCCTGGCTGGTGCAAATTTGATAACCCTGGTTCCAAGCAACAGAAAGTGACTCTGGAGTCTTTGGACCAAAAGAACATGATGGGAAGGGTGTGCAGACACATGAAGAAGGAGGGTTGGAGAGACAGTGACAGCAAGTTTGACAAGAGGAAGAAGCCAGGCAGCAGAGGACAACGGAAAGCTCTCCCCACCTGGGCTTCTTACAATGAGAAAACCCTAGGCTGCACAGCAGGAGCCAGCCTCCTTCATTTTGAGCTTGAAAGTCATCTTACAGTACAGGCAAATTAATTCATTCCTGTTTATGTTTAAAACTGTTTCTCCAGGATCAGGCTATGATCCCGTAACCTTAAGTACAAATGGTTCTGCACTGCCTGTTCCAGGAAAAAGCAACCATGCCTTTATTACAGGAGGTTGTTAAGAGCAACTTGTTATGTTTATGTGCTCTTTCTTGAGTAACCCTGCTTATTTTCCTGCCAAATTTCCCATATAAAAACCCCTTACCCATGAACTATAAAATTCTTGATCTTTCCCATGTCCAATGCTGAACTCCTTGAACCTCACCTTTAGGGAGAGGCAACCCGTGTACATGAATGAAAAAGCTTGCTTTAATTAACTCAATTATGATGATTTGGGCTAGTGATCTCTCTCCTCACATTTATGGGACTAACACATAAACAACGGAAAGGCCAATATTATGTAAAGGGCCATGAACCTCCTGACATCCCCCCCCACATAAGCTGTCTCTATTCATATTTTTAACCACATGTCTCAGGTCTAATTTCTTGGCCCAAGACTTGGAAACTTCACCTGGTACCCCTGAGAGACTCAGATCCATGTTCATAGTAGTCACACATCATGAGGGATGGAGAGCAGGTACTGGGATGGTCTGGGGTTTATTATGGTCCGGGGATGAGTATGATCCTAGATTAAGAATGGCTCAAGGATAATGATTGTACAGGAATGGAGCTGGCACAGGGATGAGGATGGTCCAGTACGGGGGATGGTCTGGGATTGGGATAGTTCAGGCCTGGGAAAGGTACAGGAAGTGGATGGGACTGGGGATGGTCAGGAGAAACCGATAGGGATGGTCCAGAGCTATGGATGGTCCAGGGTTGGCAATGAGAAGAGGCATCAAAGCCTAAGAGTCTGAGTAAATGGGGACAGAAAATGCACAACTCTCGGGTTGACACAACAGAGACCGTGGAGCTCCCTTGGCTGTCACTATGATAGCCGTGATGATAGCGGCTACTGAAAGTTAATTTAGAATTTGGGGCTTAGGTCATCCAGTGAATGTTCTGAGTTCCAGGCGTACGGGTTTGTGGTGAAATGTGGTCACTTGCCCAGTGGTGGCTCTGGTGAGGATGACATGGGTGAGGCAGGATAGAAAGGCAGCGTGGTGGTTTCTATGAGAATGGCTCCTATAGGTGCTTACATTTGAATGCTTAGTCTCCAGTTGATGGATTGCTTGGGGATGATTAGGGGGTGTGGCCTTATTGGAGGAGGTGTGACTCTGGGGTGGGGAATTGCAGTTTGTAAAGCCTACAGCAGACCCAGTCTCTCTCTCTCTCTGCCTGCTGCCTGTGGATCATGATGTAAAGCTCTCAGCTACTGCTACAACACCATGCCAATCTGTTTCCACCATGCTGATCATGGACGAATGGGCTGACACTGTAAGCCAGCCTCCAATTAGGTACTTTCTTTTGTAACAGTTGCTCTTGTCATGGTGTCTCTTCACAGCAAAAAGCAAAGTGAGTAAGACAGGTAGGGAAAGTTTTAGGGACACAAGATGAGATTGGGACACCTTATCTAGAAATCCAGTTGAAGCCTGTTGACAGCAGAAAAGTAAGAACTCCAGCACAATTAACAACTGCCCAAGGCCTTCCTCCCTTTCTAGTTATAAAACTGTAATTTTCTAGAAATATCACCAGAAACCCTCCTCACAGGGAAAACACATGTGCTAAGCCTCCCATGTAATCCTAGTGGCCCCAGGCTCTACTTTATGAGATTATAATTCCATCCATTGTTTTGGGGGGGGGCAGTTCTGAGTAGCCTTTTTCTTTTTTAAAAAATTAATTTTTTCATTTATTTTACATACCAACCACAGTTTCCCCTCCCTCCTCATTTCCCATCCCCTCCCTTACCCCCTAACTGACCCCGCATCCACTCCTCTGTTCAGAAAGGAGCAGACCTCAACAAAGCATGGCATACAAATTAAGGCAGGACCAAGCTCCTCCGCCCTGCATCAAGACTGGCCCTCTGCATGGGGGTGACAGTTGTGTGACTTGGTCTGTTTGTGGGAGTCCTAGCAGTGGGTTCAGGACCTGTCCCTGGCTGGCTTTTGGGAACCTGTTCCCCCTGCTGAGTAGTTTTGTGAGTTGTCATTTAAGAGCCACCCAAAGTGGCTAATAATGTGACAATTAGTCATGACTTTCTCATGTAGTCCTGGGTATGCCTTGCTTTCTTCTAAGCACATGGCACTCTCTTACTCCTTGGGCTTAACCCTTTATTAAAATCCCTTCATTTGGCAGCTGGGGTATCAGCTGTACAGCTCCTTGCCAGCACGTGGCGTCTTCTAGTCCAGCCTCACTCACGTTCAGCTCAGAGCAGACTATCTCTTGTTATTATCCCTTTGGAATAGGCGCTGGATTTTGAGCTGGCAGATCTCAGAAGCAAGGTCCAAGGTCACCATAGACCTCACCTCTGCTGGCAGCTCCAGTTTCTCTGGGATCCAGATCACATTTGTGGGTTCTGCTAACTGTATATGCGAACAAGATCAATTTCCCGTGATTGGATGTAAGGTTGCGAGGTTGAAAGATGTATCTACAATGACTTCGACACTGATATCAGAGCTGCTCTTCCTTTTATTGTGAGAAAGCCAAACTCAATGGGTCCCATATGTAACGGCACCAATAAAGCATAATTTATTCACCTAATTAAATCGATACAGTCCTGAGTCGCAGCTCCACAGCTCCACTTCCCAATATTGATCTGGCAGCTGAAAGACAGGGCTGAGTTTGTGCTGATGGGAAACTGTTACATATCAGCCCACAGGTGGGTAATGGGGAGCAGGGATTGCTGCTGGCACCACCTTTTGTCACAGTGATGGTCTGATTTTGAGAGTATGGATGTCCCCTGGGACCAGGAGTTCAATCAGATGTCAAGGGCTCTGCTGGCTTCAAATTCTGCTCACTCCACTGGCATTGGCTTAACTGTGATGTCTGGATGGGAAAATATACTAAAAACATGTGGTAATGTGAAAATGCCTACGGTGTGTAAAATTCTGTTTCAGCGAGGTCATAGAGAAGAGCAGAACTTGCCTCTTTCTCAAGAGAAGTAGAGCTAGGTTCTAGCTGTGTAGTCTTGGGGGAGTAACTAGACCTCTCTGGGCCTTCTTTGGCTTTAAGATCTGTGACATAGAATTTGTAACAGCACTTGGGGTACTGTTTTGAACTGAGGTATTTTGTTAAATGGGTCCAGCACTTACCACTTCCTCAGTCTATCCTTGGATTGTGAGAACAATGTTACTCATTGGCTCTGGAGACTAGCATGTGGGTATCACTGGAGGAGGCACTGTTCTTCATGACACACTTGATGTTAATTCATTCCTTCACAATAAGACCCATGTGTGTGTATGTGTGTGTATTTCCACCCCACATCAGCAAGGTCTTTGTGATCCCGCTGGAAGGAAGTGACCATACATGGTTGTCAGAGAGGAGAGTTTACCAAAAAGAAGCATCCTGGCATGAGTTCAGATTAGAGCTGTATCTCCGAGAAGGGCTGCAGAGAAGTTGAGGTCTGCAGTTTGAAAGATGGACTCTGCAGCCGAGGTCTCAGACTTCAAATTGTCTGTCCCAGTTACTGTTTTATGAAAAATTAGCATCTTGATGGTTAAATTCCCTTAACGTTAGAAAAATTGGAACCTCCTGGGGGTGCCTGGAAGATTTAGTGAATTAACACATGTAAAACCATCTCAAAAGAAAGGCCACCCGTGGGTTAGCTCTTACTGTACATGGTGTTCAAATTAGATAAAAGGAATATCTCTGTAAGATGAATTAATTCCACTTGTAAGGAAGTCTGAGCCTTATTATGCCAATTTGGACCATAAACGGGTGGTTTTATGATCTTGAGCCCAGCATGGAAGGGAGTGAACTGACCCATACAGCCGAGGCTTGTGCTTCAAGCTGGAACTAGGAGGGCAGAGGAGGGGGGGTGCAGTAGGCATCAGGGAGCAGCTGACAATGTGGTCTCGGAGCACAAAAGCTACCTCTGTCCCTTATCCCTGCTAAAGTCATTATGGGGCTGCCATGGCTACAAAGCTGACTTTAGGATAGCTCTCTTTTTGTCTCTCCACCCACTTCTTCTCTCCTTCCTCTCTATGTCCCTCTTCCTCCTTCTTCTCCTCTCTTTCCCTCTTCCTTTATTTCCTCCCCCCTTTCTCCTCCCTCTTCTTTTAAACTCAAAACTACCAAGTGTCTTCAGTAAAATCATCAAAAGTCAATTATTCTTTTTACATATATTTACTGATTTTGTGTGCACATGTGTTTGTGCATATATGTGTGTATAAGTGTGTGTCTGTTACAGTGCACCTGCGGGGGTCAACAGCTTGAGGGAGGAAGTTTTCTACTGTGTGGGTTCTGTTGAGCTTGGCTGCAAGCACCTTCATCTACCTGCTGAGCCATCTCACTAGATTCAATGATGTGTTTGAATGTTTAGTGTCCCCCTAACAGTTAAGTTATAACCAGGAATGGCCACCTGCATACACTCCTGTGCCTAGAGATACTTAGACATGATGAGATGTCATATTTTCTAGGTAACAAAGAGTTGCCCAAAACACCCTGGGAAGGCTTCTACAAAACATGCAACAGTCTTTGCAAGTGTGTTTTGCACTATTTTGATACTCTGCATACTCTGCTTATAGAAAATAGAAACTTCAAGTACTATTATGCTACCTGCTCAGCTGCTTCAAGATGCTGCCCATTCATAGGACAGTCATAATTAAGTCTATGCACACAGATTATGTGTTCACACACAGTTGGCATCATCTGCATCTTTGTATCATTTATCTAAAAATGCTCAAGAATGATGATCCAGAAGTAACTATTTACAAAGTCTTGGTTATGAAAAACAATGATGTAAATACTATCAGGGCTACTGCATGCGGTATTTGGTCATTGAATACAGAAAACAGCTTTTAGGAGAGTCTTACTGAGGTGGGTAGAGGGAGGTGAGCTGCTTTGAAATTGGCATATAGAAAACCTATCGGTTCTTTAAATGTCTCTCATCTTTCTGCTCATGGTGGAAAAGACTTAGAAGGCCAGAGCTGATGCAGGAGGATGCTCTTGAAGGGACAGCTGGCACAGGTCACAATGATGCCCCAGTGAGCGAGACATACATGGTGCAGACGTTTCTCACAATGAGCGAGTCTAGAGAAGGACTTTTGGTGGGTTCTGCAGGTAGTCTCCAGCAGGATCCAGCCCTTGCATGTCCCGGCAGAGTAATGCCGTGCAGGTGACATATGGTGCTTTCTAAGAGTGCTGCTTATTCCTGGATCAACAGATGAAACAGAGTTATTCTGATTGGCTGAGCACAGCCATGAGGTCATAATCTTCTCTCAAACCACATAGGCTGACTTGAATCAAGGCAGTTTCTTAGGACAAAAATAAGGGGATTTCTATAAATGAGGGTGGGGGTACTAGGCATTAGGTTGGATCTTCAAGCTGTTCCTCGTTCTTCATAGGTGACCTCAGCCTTTCTCCTCTGCCTCAGGGCATCCAGATTCTCAGGGAGAAGTAGAAGGCTCCTGCTCAAGTTTGTCCAGTGATTTTGTTAGATTCAGTGTCACCTACACATGGACTTATGCCCAGCTATTTCTCCAAGGTGGACAATCACATCTGTTGCTGTGAGCTAAGATGATGCAGAAGCCTGGGACTTGTCTATTTTTAGTACTCTTGCCAATCAAGTTGTGTCTGATTGATGAAGACACCTGCTGCCATCCCTGGGGGCTCGTCACAGATATAAACTTAGCCACTCATCAGACACCTCTAAAACTGACAAGGGCTGTCATTTGGGCAAAACATTATTTTCTGTCTAATCGGAATTACCTTTCTATCCATGTCGTAATAGATTACCACAAACACAGAGCCTGGAAACACACATTTATTGCCTCACAGTTTTATGACCACTATGAATCTTATCAGGATAAAATCCAGATGTCAGCATGGCTGTGTTCCTTTCTAGAGGCTGTCCGGGAGAATTGGCTTCTAGGCTCAGGTCCTTGTTTGCTTGTGGTCACTGAGGCCACACCTATGCTGTAGGAGGCCACTTGTTTGTTCCCAACTGCTCAGCCCCGAAATAATCACACAGAAACCATATTATTTGCACTACTGTTTGGCTAATAGCTTAAGCGTTATCTCTGGCGAACTCATGTCTTAACCCATTAATCTGTGTTTTGCCACGAGGTTGTGGCTTACAGGATAAAGTTCTGGTGTCTGTCTCTGTTGGGGCTACATGGCTTCTCACTGACTTTGCCTTCTTTCTTCCAGTATTCAGTTTAGTTTTTCCTGCCTAGCTCTAATCTACCCTATCACTGGCCAATGCAGATTCTTTATTCATTAACCAATAAAAGCAACAAATATACAGGAGGAATTCCCACATCACACCTATATTCTAGAGGATGCCCATAGTCTGGTTCTCAGGCTCTCCTTCCTCTTTTTCCTATTAGGTATGTGTGTTACTGCATGTGGGGATGAATATGTATGTACATGCATGTAGATGCCAGTAGACAACCCCAGGCATTATTTTCAGGAATGTCGTTGTTTTCTTTGAGACAAGCTCTCTCACTACCTGGAGCTCACTAGGTAAAGTTGGACTGGCTGATGAGCAAACTCTTAGGATCCTACTGTCTCTCTCCTACCCCAGGGGTAGGCTCACAAGCGTGCAAGAACATGCCTGACATTTGTAAAACATTTTTAAAATCTGGGATTGGGCTCAGGTTGATACACTCATGAAGCAAGTTCTTTACTGATTAAGTCATCTCTCCTGCCCTTCTGGTATCTTCTTTTTTAAAAAATTGATTAACCTTTTGTGCATATGCATGCATGTGTACATGTATGTGAGTATGAGTATTCACTGCACACATATGAAAGTCAGAGGACAAGCTCATGTCAGCCCTCATCTTCTGGGTCTCTTCTTGCTTATTGCCATGTATACCTGGTCCATATGCTTTTTGAGATTCTTTCTCCCTTCTACCTTCAGAGAACTGAGATTACAGATATGTATGACCATGTCTGTCCTTATGTGGGTTCCAGGTATCAAAACTCAGCAAGTGATCAGCCCAGGGAGCCATCTTGCCAGCCCTTCTTCCCCCTTACAAGCCAACAGCAATGAACAGAGTGTCTGCTGTATTTCCTGTCTCTTTTGCATCTTGTCTATTAACTACTCCATTACCCTGCCCTACCCTCTGTCCTTCCTCTACTCCTTGAGGGTTTTCTGTGCCAATATCTGTGGAGAATATGTAGAAGATCCCCCCCCCTCTATCCTAGCTGCCAAGTTCCTTTTGCTGTACAACATGAAACATCTGTGGCTCTCAGAGACTTAAAAGATGGGGATGATGCCTGCCATCCAAATTTATTAGGATGCCAAGAAAGGTGGATGATCAGTGCTAGGGTGGACATTTGAGATCTGGAAGACTACCACTAACGTAGTAAGTGATTTTTTTAAAAAAAAAAATAAGATTATTCATTTATTATTCATTTTGGGTATGTATACATAGGTACATGTACGCTATGGCCTGAGTGTTGAAGTTAGAGGACAACTTACAGGGTTAGTTCTGTCCCTGATCCATGAACATCTCAAAGATCAATCCCAGGTCATTAGGCATGGCAGTGGGTGACTCTATGTACTGAGCCATCTTGCTTGCCCCAGAGCAGGTATATTTTAGCTCTTCTCTTACAGGTGACAAGGTCCCCACAAATCATCTAACATCTCTCTGAGCTTCAACGTCTATATGGGTATGAGGGAGGAGGCAGCACAGCCTATTGATAAGGATTCTCTGGAATTCTGGACAATGAGCCTTGGGTAGCAGAAGATGAAAATGTAAATTTGGTGCAGATCTTGTGAATTTACATAGGGCAATTTCTCCAGGACCTGAGAAAAGTGGTCATC
This sequence comes from Neodon shergylaensis, assembly GCA_025134845.1. Classification (NCBI taxonomy): domain Eukaryota; kingdom Metazoa; phylum Chordata; class Mammalia; order Rodentia; family Cricetidae; genus Neodon; species Neodon shergylaensis. Next base: position 3,470,316 of record JABTXL010002731.1, on the reverse strand, counting down.
CTTCACGAAATTGTTAGAGAGATGGGTACAAGCTTCAGATGTGTGATGTAACCTCATCATGTATGCTGAAGAGGGAGGTTCTGTCTGTGAATCTATTTTGAGTTGAGGATAGTTATTCATGAGTCAGCTGACTGTTCATAGCCTCTGCTTCCTTGTCTGCAGCATGGGACAGTTCAAGGGCAGCAGCATATTGGTAAGTGACCAGCAATGTGCTCTGAGCAAGGTTTGATTCTGTATGTGGTTACACAGGAGTGACCCCTGTGGACCTGCTGGCGACATCCTCTTTTCAAGATCTATCAACTGCTGGGAGACTCAGGATGTAAGCACAATTGTAAATGAATCCACACAGCCAATTAATACCTAATGACAGGAAGCCCTGGATATTCAAGGAGGAGGTTTAGCAGGGCTTAGGTGGTCAGGGAGCTGGTCAGAAGACAAAATATAGGCAAGGAGGTCCTTGGTAGGAGAAGGATGGGAGAGAGAGAGAGAGAGAGAGAGCGAGCTAGACTTGGGGATGGTCCCTCTGCCCAGTTTGTTGTCTGTTGCTCTGTTAAACACCATGCTTGAAAGTAGCTTGGAAGAAGAAAGAGGTTATTTATCTTATATATCCTGATCACAAGGGCAAGAACACAAGCAGGAGCAGAGGTAGAAACCACGGAGGACTGATGCCCACTCTTTTAGAAAAATGAGAGAAAGCAACCTACAATCTAAGAGGGACTTAAAATTGGAGTCAGAGTTTCCCTTGTTCAGAAAGGCTGGTAGCATCCCAACCCCATGTGTAATGATATGTCCTATCCCTTTAAGAGACACTCCCTCTCCCATCTGCTGAGGCAGACAGATCTTCCTTCCTGCTTGCAGCCTCAGTCTCTTCCTTTTTACATCTCCCTCTCAACAAGGCAGCTCTGTTTCTCCCCACTTCTCCCCTTTCCCCACCTCTCTCTCTGTCTCTCTCTCTTTTTCTTTCTCTCTCTGCTCTTCTCCCCTTCTCCCATTTCCCCTCCATAACCCACTAAATAAATATCCAATGTTACAAGGAGGGTCCCTTTGTTCTTCCTGGCCACCAGACTAGCTTAGCCCCTGAAATAACTACACAGAAACTGTATTCATTAAAACACTGCTTTTCCCATTGGCTCTAGTTTCTTTTTTTTTTTTATCTTTTTTTATTTTTTATTTTTTTTAAAGATTTATTTATTTATTATGTATACAGTGTTCTGACTGCATATATGCCTACAGATCAGAAGAGGGCACCAGATCTCATTACAGATGGTTGTAAGCCACCATGTGGTTGCTGGGAATTGAACTCAGGACCTCTGGAAGAACAGTCAGTGCTCTTAACCTCTGAGCCATCTTTCCAATTTTTACATCTTAATATAACCCATTTTTATTCATCTGTGTATCACCAAGTGACTGTGGCTTACCGACAAGATTCTAACCAGTGTCTGTCTCAGGCAGAAGATCTATGGCTTCTCTCACTCTGCCCTTCTTCCCAGCATTCAGTTCTGTCTTCTCTGCCTATATAAGTTCTGCCCTATCAGGCCCAAAGCTGGTTTTTTTTTTATTCATTAACCAATGAAAACAACACATAAACAGAAGAATCTCCTACACAAATCCAACCTCACTCTGTCTCTCTCTCTCTTGACCCCCATGTGGCTCCCTGCCCAAGACCAGCCAGTCACCTTCAGAGACCTGCAGCGTGGTCTCGTGGCATGTCCACTGCAGCCACTTGGAGATCTGCAGCATTTTTAGTTAACCCTTCACATTGCTGCCATGAGACTCAGAGGCTCTCCCACCCCAAGCCCCTCTCTTGGGGTTGGAATCTGGAACTGAGTATTTTCTCTGCAACAACCACATGTTCCATATGCCTGAGTGTGATTTCTATACCATGATTTCTATACACACCATCAGCTTCAATTGTTGAGTTTCCCCAGTTCTGATCAGCTTAACTGTTTCTTTGAACCTGAGGAATTGACCGTTGAGCTCCTAGAAGTCTTCTGGTGTTTCTAGAAACATGGGGATAGCCCCCAACCATGGTCTTTACAGGTACGGTTGCACCCTTTACAGACATTCATGTCTGGATTGCTTCCCTTAGCTAAAATTGTGTTTGGATGGCCCAGGTCCAGTTCTCCTGTGACTGGGAGCCCAGGGTCCCTCAGGTTCTTTTTTCTCTTTTTTTCTTTTTCTTTTCTTTTCTCCCCCACCCCCCTCTGTGAAAGGCCGCTCAGAGTGGTCTCTGGCTTCTGAGTTGCCCCTATTGGATCCAGTCAGGCTGTAGCACCCCACCTGTGGTAGAGGATGCTCTCCTACAGGTCCTGTGGTGTTTGTTACTGATTTATACCCCACCAATAGAGGAAGAGATGTCACCCCGTAGGCCTTGTGGTATTGACATTTTACAGGTTTTCATGGTTTCAGCTATGGGTTGCAAGCCATCCAAGTCTGTCCCCCCCCATGGATGCCTTTTAGAGGCCCTAAAACCCCAGGCCTTAATGCCCTAGTCCTTCAGTTCCTATCCTCATTCCTCTGGTATCCTGCTGGATCCACTTTTACAGGAGCTTTCTAGCTACTGTTAGTGCACAGGCAAATGGAAGGTGTTTCCTCAAACTGTCCCTGCCGCTGCTACTGCTGCCAACAAGATTGGTCAGATCCACTAGGCGGCTGTTTTCAATTCCAGCCTTTTGCTTCCTGCCATGGCTTGTGGCATGGCTCAGTGACAGGGCAGATCATGCCTCTAGATCTCTCTTATTAAACTTAAAATCCCTACAGCTCAAAAATTGTAGCTTTTCCATATAGCATGTGACTGCTGCCATTTTGACTGAGGTCATTTGACTTTACCACCATCTTAACTGAGGTCAGAAGACTTTCGCCAACATCTTAACTGAGAGCCAGGTCAGGTGACCAAGTTTTGCCATCTTCACTGAGGTATTACCTGCCTCGTTCCCCGGTGTTATCTCTGTTACATAGGTGACCTTACCACCATTTTGACTGAAGTCAGGAGGCCTTACTGCCATCTTAACTTAAAGGTCAGGTGACTTTACCACCATTTTAACTAAGAGCCAGGTCAGGTGACCAAGTTCTGCCACCTTTACTGAAGTATACCCTGCCTGGTTCCCCGGTTTACTTATGTTTTTATCTCTAAATTTCTCTTGCTGACTCTGTTGCATGTGTGTTTCATGAAGTGGTATGCGTTTGGTAGGGCCCTCCAAAGGCATCCACTTCACCTAATTCCTGTTCACTCCGTGTGTGTGTGTGTGTTCATACATGTAACTTAAATGTACCTATGTTTACTGTTAAATGTTATAATTGTTCATTGCATCTCGTTTCAGACTACAAAACAATAAGTTTCATTTTATAAGTTGGTATGTACTTTTAAGTCTCTTACAAAATACTTTATAGTTAATCTAACCCTCATTTAAAATATATTAAGATTCTCTACTATTGTCAGTTTTTCCATTAACCTTCTATTGCAAACAGTATCTTCTTCTTTCTGTCTTTTTATGAGTGTAAATCTTATCTTCTAAGTTAAGAGCCAGTACAGTCAAACTCAGATCCAGCTCCCCAGGCAGATTCTATACTGTAGTTAAACCTGATAAACAGCCCTCAACTGCTCAGAGATGTGGGGAATATGGCATTTAAATATTTAATTATTAAAAAACATTTATAACAAAAAGAGACAGGTTGGCTTCTAGCAGCAGCACTCTACTTCCTCCAAAGAAGACAGAAGACAAATGGGCACAGAACAATGTTCATCCACAATTCGCCAAGCACTGACCACTGGAAATAACTGCCTTTCATCTAAACTGAAGATTACCAGACAGTGGAAAGAATCTCTGGAATTGACAGCATAGCTGCTCAGGTCAAAGTAGGCTTGTCTTCCTACAGATTTCTTAGCCCACAAGATCTTCTGGAGCCTGACAGACCCTGCACTAAGCAGCAAAAGGCAAATATGACCTTCAGTGACCATGGAGGACCCTGAGGACCCTGAGGATAGCTCTAGGTGCCAATCAAGTATGTTCTCTGTCATTTTTTAATCAATAACTTGAGTAAAATTTTATCCTTCTCAAAGATCTCTGATGTAGTTTGACAGCTGAGCGGTTTTGTCAGTTTAAAAGGATAACCTCACCAAACAAATTTCAGTAAAATACAAATACAAGACCTGCAAGTTATAAAGGTGTGAGGACAAATACAAGTTATAAAATTTTTCTCTCATGCTGCCTTCCATAGTCTTAAAAATACTTTTCATTATGCAAAAATATCTGTCACAGTTATTCTTTTGCTGTATAAAACTTATTTATTCATAAACCAAAAAAAAATTCCTGTGAGTTCCAGGGAGCTGAATTGAAGGCTCCACCATAAACAGGTCAGATACCCCCTCTCAATTACCTGGTCCTAATTTTTTTCCTTAACTTTGTCATCTGTTCTGCCAATACCTTAAACAGGTGTAAGAGACACTAGACATTTCCATACCACAAACACTTGGCAGGAACAAAGAGACCAGCTATCCTAGGATTTGACCAGCACTCAGCCTTTTCTGATTATCCTCCCAAAGACTATGACCACAAATAAGCAGGAAACAGTCTTGAGAATCTGTCACCCCAATTCCTTTATCTTGTGGTGCCTAACCTTCTGTCTTTTTATTATAAAAAAGAGATGGGATTGTCACAATCTGTTCTGTCCCTTTATGAGACAAACCCCAACTACTTCCTCCATCAGCCCCTGAGGCAAGCTGATCTTCCTTCCTGCTTGCAGCCTCAGTCTCTTCCTTTTTTTGTCTCCTTCTCGAAGAGGCAGCTTCTGTCTCTCCTCACTTCTCACCTTCTCCCCCTTCTCTTTCTCTCTCTCTCTCTGCTCTTCTCCTCTTCTTCCCTTTCCCCTCCATGACCCACTAAATAAATATCCAACCTCACTCTGCATGGTATATCTATCCCTCTGTCTCTCACCCCTGGGTGGCATCCTGCCCAGGACCAGCCTCCTTCGGAGACCTGCGGTGTGGTCTCATGCTATACTCACTGCAACCACTTGGGAAACTGCGCCACCATCCCTGTCAGGCACTGACTGGCAGCTCTCTGGACCTGCTGTCCATTGCCTGCTGCTACTTGGGGACCTGCAGCGCTTCTGGCACTGCATCCACTTGGGGATCTGCAGCATTTTATTTAATTGGTTACACTGTGTACAGGCAGAAGTGACTCTCAATTCCAGGGTCTTGGAGCAGGGTGGAGGCGTGAAGTAGACATGTTTACTTTCTGAGGATCTGAGGGAACTGGTCAGCTTCCTCCACTGATTTCCAGGAAGTACAGGACAAGCAGACTTCTCAGGTCAGGGAAGACCTGCTATTGAGTCTTACATTGTGCTGAGAATGGGAGAGGAGGAGTTAGTGGAAGTGTCAGTCATTTTAGAAGACCTCACTGTTGTTAAAGTCCGCCTAGTGGATCTTTCATTTTCTCCATTTACAGATATTTGCTGGAATTGCCTCTTTCACTTTTTGAAGTCAGAGCTGCTTAGTGCTCGAACGCAGCATCAGCTCTTCCACAGGCCTTCCTCACTGAGCTAGATCCCACAGGGTCCCTACAGCCTTTTTACCCTCATGCGGAGGGTGGGGGTTGGCTTAGCGACACTTCCCTCAGATTTCTTCTGTCAATGGAGTCCACCCTTTCCTTTGATTAATTCCATGAAAATCTATTTATACAGTGTTTGGGGTTCCCTGAAGCTCGCTGTCATTCAGATAGAAGACGTCTAAGTCTACTTGAGGAGAATAAGCAAGATGAGCACATGTCCTGTCATAATTTGTGGCCCATAATTATGAAATTGCGCAATTTTAATTACATAAAATCACATTTTTCTGAACCAACCCCAATTTGCAGAGCTCTCTCTTTCAGATAACTACTTGTAGCTCATCTTCTCTCTCTCTTCACACTTAACTCAGAGCACTATCTGTCACTTTGATTACGAGCTTTCCGAAGACAGTCAGCGAATGACTGTCCCTGCCTCCCCTGTGCAGGACTGACAGCTTGTTAGGCTTCATTAAATAGTAGTTGAATTGAATTAAATTTGAAATACTGTGTTAAAACTTTTCCACTTTTCTGAGTTGGAATTTCTGTCCTCAGTATGGAAGGACACTCGCTTCACATTATTAAATGTATCAGTCACAGTGTTTGTAGCCGGGTTGCCTTTCTCCTCTGGTAACACAGGCTCAAGCCAGACATGGACCCAGTGCCGAAAGGTGGGGTAGGCACAGGTTCCCACCCCTAACCAAGAAGCTATCTGTCACTGCTTCCTGCTGGCAAAGGAAAAACTATCCAATGGAGTCTTATTGAATATGTTAACTACACTTCAGGGTAGACTCCATGCCCAGCCATAGCTGATCAACACAAAACAAACTCAATAGTATTTTTGTAGACATTTTGTCTCATTTTCTTTGTTTAGACTTTTTTGTGTGATTTTGCATGTGTATATGCATGTTTCTTGGTATTTTTGTTTGCTTTTTAAAAATTTTTTGAGACAGTGTTTCTCTGTAGGTTTGGAGCCTGTCCTGGAACTAACCCTTGTAGACCAAGCCGGCCTTGAACTCACAGAGATCTGTCTGCCTCTGTCCCTGAATGCTGGGATTAAAGGCACGTGCCACCACCGTGCAAATTTTGTTTGCCTTTTTATCTTTTTATTTTATTTATTTATTTATTATGTATACAATATTCTATCTGTGTGTATGCCTGCAGGCCAGAAGAGGGCACCAGACCTTATTACAGATGGCTGTGAGCCACCATGTGGTTGCTGGGAATTGAACTCAGGACCCTTGGAAGAGCAGGCAATGCTCTTAACCGCTGAGCCATCTCTCCAGCCCCTCGTTTGCCTTTTTAAAGGGAGAGAGTGAATGGGCATAGATTTGGGTGGGTGGGGAATTTCTGGGAAGAGTTGGGGAAGGAAAAGCATAATATATATATATTGTACAAAAACATTCCATTAAAATAAAAGCACTGTATTGGAGCTTCCCCTTTAAGTAGACATTGCAATCTTTATTGAGTGTTTATGCTGCCCTGGCTTTGGCTGAAGGAACTCTTCCTTTGTCCTTGGCTTAGGACATCAGCAGCAATGTCAGGAGCCACTAGTCTGGAAGAAAAAATGCTGAGTCATCTGGAATAACTAAATAACCATTTTTTAAGTCATAAAGATTTAGTTATCTGACTAGCTCTTCTGTAGAGTCTGAGACTGTTAGCCTTAAAGATTTAGATAAAGAATCATAATTGGATATGTTTAACTAGTGCATCATAAATAGACCATAGGAAGATGTAACAAGCCCAATTAATATCTGTCAGCTCCTGGACTTTTTATTTCTGATAACTAAAACAGGAAAGGCATCAAATGTTGCTGTCGATACCAACAGGGAAATTTACATCGTATCTACATAGTCTTCACCATGTAGGTGGGAAAATGAATTACTATGGCCATTTTAGGAAACAGCCATGGTTGTTTCTCAGTAAACAAGAAACAGATCCTACCTTAAGATCCGAAAAAGTCATCCCTGGTAATGATTTCCCAATGCTATTGTTATTTGGAGGTTTGATTTGATGTAAATAGGAAAGAGATTGAGTTTTCTCTCTACACATCTGAGGAAGACTTGATTGTGAGTTCAGAAGTCATGGCAGGTGTGGGGATTGGAATTCTTAGAAGGTGTGGCTTTGTTGGAGTGGGTGAGGCTTTGTTTGAGGAAGTATGCACTGTGGGCTGGGTTTTGAGGTTTCCTGTTTGAAACTGTAAAACAGTAAAACACCAAGAAAATACCAGTCCGACATTTTGCAGACTGTCTCTGTGGCACTATTATCATTGTGACTGCTTGTAATCTCCCTTGTTGTAATCTCCCCTTGTTGTAATCTCCCCTTGTTGTAATCCCCCCTGTTGTAATGCCCCTTGTTGTAATTCCCCTTGTTGTAATCCCCCTGTTGTAATCCCGTTTTGTTGTAATCTTCCCTTGTTGCAATCCCCCTTCTTGTAATCTCATCTTGTTGTAATCTTCCCTTGTTGTAATTCCCCTTGTTGTAATCCCCCCTTGTTTTAATCCCCCTTATTGTAATCCTGATGGAGGAAGGTCATTGGTTAATTAAATAAAGAAACTGCTTGCCCTGATAGGTTAAAACATAGGTGGGAGGAGTAAACAGAACATAATGCTGGGAGGAAGAGGAAGTGAGCTCAGAGACACCATGCTCAGCTCTTCTGGGTAGACTTGACAGCTCTGCTCTCTGGAGCAGAGACGCCAGGCTCCTCTCTCCCAGGAAGCTCCGACCCAGGATGGACGTAGGCTAGAATCTTCCTGGTAAGCGCACCTTGGGGTGCCTACACACACTATTAGAAATGGGCTAGTCCAGGTGCGAGAGTTAGCCGAGAAGAGGCTGGATATAATGGGCAAGCAGTGTTTAAATGAATACAATTTGTGTGTTGTTATTTCGGGGTATAAGCTAGCCAGGCAGCCGGGGTGCTGGGGACGCAGCCCTGGCCACTTCCTATTACAACAGATTGGCGCCAGACGTGTGGACAACTGAATCCACTGAAAGCCTGAGAAAGCTTGGGAAAGAGTAAAGCATGTTTTCTTGGTAGCAGCAGTTTCTCGGGTCTTCTCTGCTTGCTAGAGGCAAGCAAGTGTTCTCATCTAAGAGAGGCTTCCTGACTCAGCTTTAGCTGCAAAAACCCGCAGCTCTTTTAAGAGGCCCTGCCACGAAACACTTAAACAGTGTTGATGAAAAGCTGAACGCATGCTTTTCGGTTTTTAGCCGTAGCAGGAAAAAAGCTTCGCCGTTTAAAAATGCTGGCTTTCTGGGCCGTCCTGCCAGGGCAAACTCTGACTGTTTGAGGCAGGAGGGCCGACTACAGAAAGAGGACTTGTGTGTTGTCTGTGGACATAATGCTGTAGCTTACTTGCTGGCAGGGACCTTGAAACACCATAGAGTCGTGGCTATAAACATGGCTACAGCCTGTATCTCCACCATGAGGCTGGAAAGCTAAGGAATGGACTAGATCCAGCCGTCAAAGCCACGGCTTTAGTCCTACTGATATTGCTCAGTAATTTAAAGGCTTGTGTGGTCAGAAAAAGAGAGATATACAGTAAAGAGAGATTCAAAGACAAAGAAAATTTCTAAATGGTTTAAAGTGTGTTAAAAATATATGCAGACTAAAAGTTGAAGTTCTTAAAGTAAAAAAAAAAAGGAAGAGAGTTGTTGGGTGTGGTAGTACACACCTTTAATCCCAACACTTGGAAGGCAGAGGGAGACTGACCTCTGTGACTTCAAGGTGTGGTAGCACAGACCTTTAATCCCAGTGCCTAGAAGGCAGAGACAAACAGATCTCTGTGAGAGTTCAAGGTGTAGTAGTGTACACCTTTAATCCCAATGCCTGGGAGGCAGAGACAGGTGGATCTCTGAGAGTTCAAGGACAGCCTGGTCTACAGAGTTACTCTAGGTCAAAGATACAGAGAACCTGTCTCAAAAAGCAAAAAATAAAAGTAAAAATAAACAAAATAGAGGTTAAAATAAAGCACACAAAGATGGAAAATACACAGAGAATTTTGATACTGTATGCTATTATGCTCTGTTTGAATTGTTTGAATGCTGAGGAAGGAGCAACAGCTGCCAAAAGATATTTGTTTATAAATGCTGCTGAACTAATCCAACATAGATATTTTGAAAATGCTTTGAAATTTGGACCTAAGGACATGATGCTTTGGAAAGGAATTTCTTATTTTGTTTTCACAGAGGGTGAGAGTCTGTGGATTTCTTCTATCCGAATATGGTATGATGGACCACGCCCTCCTGAAAGGTTGCTGTGAACACCTTCAGAAAATTGCTTCGCTCAACTGCCAACTGAGATGAAACTAGCACACAGGTTATACCATGAAAGACCTAATTAACGACGCCCCCATTCAGCAGGAAGCAGTTTGGAGAGAAAAAACTGCGCCCATGTTCCCAAATATGGTTTATAAACGTTCTTTTACATTTAAAGGGGGATATGATATAGATATGAATAATTTGCATTAGTATAGATTTTGCTTTATTGATAGAGATTTAAGATCAATTTTGTTATATGTATATGTGTTTCTGATATTGATTAAGATATTGTGATTGTGTAGTTCATGTAAAAATGTAATGTATATAGGTTGTTAATAGATAATCATCTATAATAGTCAAGTTTGTAGTCATGTTAGTTAGATTTTCTAGATGTGCATGGATATATTTTAGATAGGCATTCTTCATATCTTTCAAAAATCATAGAATATGGCATTTTAAATGTTTTAATAACTTAGGGTTTTTCATGACAATGAGACATGTCTGCTCCTGGCAGCACCAATCTACTTCAAGAGGAAGATGGGCATCGAAGAGGATCCTTATGGAGTTTTATAGCCATTTGGGCAAGAAACTGTTCTTGCCTGGACTATTGCATAAACTGGACACAGAGAACCCGCAGAGAGAGGACTACTGAACTTGCCTAAAGTTGAGATGATCTTTCGGGGTTCCTGATTCATGAAAGAGTCTGCAAGACATTCTTCAGGACAAGCAGATAGTGACTGCCTTTGAAATTTCCTGCTTTGTGGAAATGTCTGCTGGAAACTATGGGCCTGTAGGTCGAAGATGGATGCCCCAACGGTACAGAGGAACTTTGGGTGACTGTCCAGGCAGCAAGATGTCTCTGTCATTTCTAGAGTTTGGAAGTTGCTTATTTCTTGTTTGCTTAGGTAATATTGTATCTTTCTGGAGTCTTTGATGGAGTTAAGAATAGTTAGTTATAGTTATACTTTTCCTTAGTTATGATAAAGATTATTGTAATTTTTACTTGATAACTGTTTTGTTATATGTAATTTTGCTATGTTAAAGTTAAAGCCTTCCTTTTTTGCTTAAACAGAAAAAGGGGAAATGATGGAGGAAGGTCAGTGGTTAATTAAATAAAGAAACTGCTTGCCCTGATAGGTTAAAACATAGGTGGGAGGAGTAAACAGAACATAATGCTGGGAGGAAGAGGAAGTGAGCTCAGAGACGCCATGCTCAGCTCTTCTGGGTAGACTTGACAGCTCTGCTCTCTGGAGCAGAGACGCCAGGCTCCTCTCTCCCAGGAAGCTCCGACCCAGGATGGACGTAGGCTAGAATCTTCCTGGTAAGCGCACCTTGGGGTGCCTACACACACTATTAGAAATGGGCTAGTCCAGGTGCGAGAGTTAGCCGAGAAGAGGCTGGATATAATGGGCAAGCAGTGTTTAAATGAATACAATTTGTGTGTTGTTATTTCGGGGCATAAGCTAGCCAGGCAGCCGGGGTGCTGGGGACGCAGCCCCGGCCGCTTCTTATTACAACATAATCCCATCTTGTTGTAATCTTCCCTTGTTGTAATTCCCCTTACTCTTGTGTCCCAGCATCACTGATCTTTTGTGGGTCCCCAATGTCACCAGGAATGTCTCCTCCTACGTATATTTTGCTCTTTGTCTTGAAGGTAATTCCATGGGATCTATGCTAGCATCTCCTCATCAGTAAGCTTTAAGCTTTATATTCTTATTTATGTAACATATGTGACTGCCACTGGGGTTGTAGGTTGATAACTCTCCCTGTGTTTACCAGCCTCCTCTGTACAGGTTCATAAAAGCCCTAGTTGGATTTACTGACCATAAGAATTGCAGAGGACAAAGAAGAAGCGAGGTTCTGCATGTCTGTCATTTGTATGTGAACTTTACGTGTAATGGAAACCATGTTAGGAAGCTGATTGTAGTTACTGCATAAGGCACTAATGTTTGGCTTATATTATAAACAAGGGTTGTCCTGTGTACAAGTGTGGATCCTTGATATCTATAAAACCTTGGCTTCAGAACCCAAATAAGATCTGTCAACAAGAGGTTGAGCTTGTCTGGAAAATGGAGCGGTTACTTTGAGCCTGGGAACTAAGTGGGAATGAGTTTCAGTAGAGAACTCACAGCTATGCCCTGTTTTATTAGCAACTTTTAGAACCCCCTTGCCAAGGTATGTTTCATTTCGCCACTGACATCCCCAAAGGCTATAAAAAGCCTTGTATATAAGTAAAAGATATTTTGGGAGCTAATTATATGTTCTCATAGAATAAAGGAATGTACTTTGCTTTATAATAAAAGAGGCTAAAGAAAATGAATTGACATTGAAATCAGAAGCTCAGGACTCAGCGAGGTACATAATTAATGTGAGGGTTGGAAGAGCTGGCAGTTGTCTGCACTGCGTAAGAAGCTTGGACCACACCCTGTGGCACCTCATTAGGTTTTCCTTGTGCAGAACTGTTCAGTGATGTCGATGGAGGGCAAGAGAGTGGTAGGCTTTTTTCTGATGAGACTGGCACACAAACTCTAGTGCTCTTCGTGCCACTGTGTTTTCCTCTCTTTTTCTCTTCACCTTCCTCCTCCCTCTCCTCTTCCTCCTTTTTTTCAAGCTAACAGTTTCTAGTGTGTAAATTGCCTTAGCAATTTATTTTGGTGTTCTGGGATGTGAGTGATGCCTGATTGTTTTCCAGTTTCACAGATGAAGGAATGGGGACCCTGAGTGCTGGGATATGTCAACCCAACATGCTCTGCTTATATGTTAAAGTGCTGTGACTTCAAAGAACAGAAAACACCACCACCTTAAATGAATAATGAGTTATCGTTTCTCTCAGCAAGATATCCAGAAAAATGGCTGCTGGCAGCAATAATAAAAAATAAATAAACCTGAAGACACTGAGACCCAGATTCAAAATCTTCTCTAGGATGCCTGGGCCTCTGCTGTCCTCAGAAGTGTGGCGACCTTTGAGTAGAAATGGTGTGGGAGGGAATGACACTCATGATAGCCCTGTGTTTATATGGAGAACAAAGCAATTTCAGGATCTCATAGTCAATTACATGGAGAAGGATCATCTACATATCTGACTGTTCTGTGTGGAGAATGGTACAGGATAGGCACACCTTTGGATCTGAATGGGTGAGTTTATTACAGAATAAGTGGGAGGCATAAAGCATTATCAAATCAGATACTCAAAACACTCAACAGAAACAAACTGAGGAAGCCTCTTTAAGACAACCTACTTGAGTCCCCAATAGAGAGTCCCAGGCAGAGCAGATGTCCCCTCTGCAAGACTTCCAAGTCAAATAAAAAAAGCAATGGAGAAAGATGGGGACCTCAAATTGGAGGTGGTATTGGGGGGAAGGAGGCTCACAATATCTAACAGAAACTGATGGGAAGCTGGGTCTATCAGTTGGAGCTCTCTATTGAGCTTTCTTTTCATTGCTGAGCTCCCCTGAACTTCCAGTTGCCCTTTCCCACTGTAGACACGTTTATATGGTGGCCTCAACATTAGTGACCTCTGTTGGAAATGGTCCGCCTTCTAACTGTTCTCAAAGGCACAGCCATTTTACTGTTGGTCCATTTGCGGTTCTCTTCCCTCCCTGAGACAGAGCTGGGCACCAATCTGTCCCCAGATAAGTGATCTCAGAACAAATATATTTGGATCTCAAGTGGGACGGAGGGAAACCCCACTGTCAGAGCCAGCTTTACATTGAGCTTAAACAACAAATGGCAAGGTATTAACAGAATGTATGTCACACCAGCTTTTGGAGTAGCAGCAGAGAAAGCCTTGAGGTGTTAGGATTCAGTTTTGAGTGGTACCCACCCTCCTTCAGGATTTGGTCCATACTGCTCAAGCTGGCCTCTTTCTACTGTCGTTAATTCTACACCAGAAATAAGGAGACACACACAGCAATGATCTGGGCGAATGCAGTTCTGGTTGCTACAGAAAACATAACCTTGGAGGGAAATGAGTTTTGAACCAACAACGAAATCACTAATTATCTAATTGTAATTTGCTATGGTGGGGCATAAAATAGAGGTAGCTCTAAACTTTACATGCACAAAGAAGCCTTCTTTCTGGGAGCAGGCCTAGAACTGAGCATTTAAGGATGAGGGAGAAGAATTTGAGAAGAAAGAGTAAAGCAATCATTTTCAAAAGAAAAAAAATAGGATACAGAAAAAGTCAAGGAGGAACTAGTTGAACAAGGTGAAGGTACACTGTGGATGGGATGTCTTTTCCCCAGCAACACCGAAATGCAGCCTAGATCCACCCACACTGAAATGCTCTGGTGCACTTTGGTCTCCCATGCTATGAGGAGCTACAATGGGGGCTGGGGATAGTGGGTGGGACGAGACAACATGTCCTGACATCCCAATGACGGTTTCATGCCCAGCAGTTACGTTTGCTGATCTCTTTGTTCTCTGCTTGGCTAACTGTTCATGTAAGTGTGTTGTATAATGGATGGAATCCTGCTGGGTCTCATTGCAACAGCTTCTCAGGGGTTTTCCAATATCCCTTTACTGACCTTATGAGATCCCACATGATGTACAAGGTGTGTGTTGCAATCGATCGGCCCTACTTGAGGCTGACAGCTAGATGGAGCCTGCCCTATGAAGACATTGAAGGCCTTTAAGTGACGACTCTCTTTCTCCCAGGACTAATTTACTATTGGTCAGAGCAAAATGGGTATTTCTTGAACTGACTTTTTCATCTTAGGGAGCCTGGTGGCTCGAGGGATCAGACAAGAAAATCCTTGGGTAATGGAGATCTTCCAGAGGGAAAAATAGAATGTGAGATTCTCAGTATGCAAACCTGAGAGTCGGAGCAGCATTGTTGTTGTTTCAAGTGGCTGTGCATATTTTACTTTTAGTAGCGTATATCAGTAATGTCGCTGGTCCTTCCCATTATTATTTTTTTTGAAAGTAATTCACAAGAGTAAAGAAATTTATTACCTTTGAAGGTTGAGTGTGTGGGATAAAGTGGAACATTTTGACTGATCCATCTGCATATTTCAGCAAACACATATTCAAAAATATCTACTGCTATTCAGACAATACATCTAATAATAAGTTCATAAAGTATTACAGTACTGTAGTGATTTGAAAGAGGAATTTCTCCCATTGTCTCATGCATTTGAACACTGATACCCAGTTGATGATGCTGTTTGGGAGGGTATCTGAAGTGTGGCCTGGCTGGAGGAATTACATCACTGTGGGTGGGCTTTGAGAGCTAATAGTCTTACTCCACTCCCAGTTTTCTCTCTGTTCTTCATGCTTACAGTTTAAGATGTGAACCCTTGGCTTTCTGCTCCTACATCTATGCTGCAGCTTGCTGCCATTTCTCCCCACTATGATGGCCTCTTCTTTCTCTGGAGCCATAAGCCCAAGTAAAGTCTTTTTTAAGTTTCTCCGGGTCATGCGTTTTATCACAGCAACAGAACAGGGACTAATACAAGCCCTGTGCAGGAGTTCCAACCTCTTTTCATCATCACTGTCTGCTCTGTTTGTAGGGTGACATTTCACATGAGTTTCTTCATCTGGAGAATATGAGTGATAATAACATCTGTGTCACCAGATCTGCGAGAACTAAATGGGAAAGCAAGTGGGGAACCTTCAGAACAAGGCAGAATATGTGTTTAGTAGCCTGAATTTGTGTAGCTTTACTGTCACTTGCTGGAAGGTGAGCCACGGGAATGAGTAGAGTCAGAGTCCAATGCGTGTAAAATGACTTTGGTTTTGATCTAAGGATTTTTTTGAATTAGGAATGTCCCCCAGGCTGTGTCTCTTATGCATATTCCCTGGTGAATGATGCTACTTCAGGAGACTGTGCTGAGTCTTTAGGAGGTGGAGCCTGGGTGAAGGAAGTAGATCAACAGAGACAGGCTGCCTTACTTTGCTTTTTGTGGCTGTGATAAAACATTGATCCAAACCAGTTTGGGGTAAAAAGACGTTCTTTGACGCACAGGTTACATCATCAAGTGAGGCCAGGGCCTGAACCTGGAGGCAGGAACTTAAGCAAAGACTGAGGAGGGACACTACTTACTGGCTTGTTCTCCATGGCTTGATCAGCTCCAAACTACCTGCCCAGGGGTGGCACCACATACTGTGTGAATATTTAAGAAAATGCACCACAGACATGGCTTCAGGCTAATCTGATGGAGGCAATTCCTCAACCAGCATTGATATGATGTGAACAGCCTCTGCCATTCGATCCCACTGCCACAGACTCTGCCATGCCTTTTCCACCGTGATTGATGAACGCCCTTACATCCAAGACCGGCGGTGTTTCTCAGTACTGATGGAACTTGACATGGTTGGGAATGATGGGTGGGACCAGGGTCAACATTTGCTTCTACACATACCCTCATCTGGGAGCTGGGTAGAAACTCGGCTGGTACCCTCACCCTTTCTTGTCACATTCAGAGAATCCAGCCACTGATGTCAGCCAGTGTGATGCCCACACCCATTTCCACTAGGAATTTCTAAGACTACTCTGCATTCTCCTTATCAACAGTCAAGTTCAAGATTCCAGGATGTGCTCAGGACCAAAGAACCAAGGGCGTATCCTCAACAACACAAATGTGTGTGGGTGAAGATGTAAAGGGAGAGGTCTTCTAGGTCACCAAGGAGAAATTAGTCTGTTTTGAAACTTCTCAAGGGTGGCTGTGTTGTCCTTGGGGTCTCTGGTTAAGGCTTACCAAACAGAGGGCACTCCATGGCCATGGCTACATACCAATTGTTTCCACACTTGCTTGCTTCATGGAGGAAAGTCAAGTCTAGGGCTTATCTTGGAGAAGGTGGCTAGAGGCATATTTTGTGTCACTCAGAAGACATTCTGATTAGGATCACTTTGAAAATAAGGAGCCAAGTCAGCCTGGGGAGTAGTCCTGTATTTCTCGCTTTTTGTCAAGGTGGAACACCAGACCTTGGTGTTTGATTGAGAGACCAGAGTGGTGCAGGTGTTCCAGGCAGTCCTGCCTCATCACCCTACACTCATGCTTGCTTTTGCAAACACCCCAGCGCCAGGTGCCTTCATCATTTTTCTCAAGCGTAGTCACTGCAGAGGCTTCCTGGATAGAGAGATTCCTGAGCTTGCATAGTCCTTTGGCTCCCCACAGTTGTCATCTACCTTGTGGGGACCCTTCCCTACCCAAGGCAAGGAGCACCTTGGAGGATTTTAATTTCTTCAAGATCTGTCTGTCTTATTACATCACACCAGGTTCAGCAGTGGAAAGTGAGTAAGGTCTCAGTACATGAATTATAGATTCTCTATCTATCTATCTATCTATCTATCTATCTATCTATCTATCTATCATATATCTATCATTTATCTATTTGTCTATCATATATTTATCATCTATCTATCTATCTATCTATCTATCTATCATCTATCTATCTATCTATCTATCTATCTATCTATCTATCTATCTATTTTCTACCTATCTATCTACCATCTAGCAATCTATTTCAAAAGTTATAGGATGAGATCCTCTGAGAAAAACAGGCAGCATCTTCATCAGATCAGCTGTTGCCTGCTCACAACAATCTATCTTTACCTTCTCATTGACTCGTTGACTGTTGACAATCCCTCATAGGAGGGAGTTGGTAGGGCCATTGGATCTTCACCTGATATTCAAGCAAACACTTCCAGAATTTGTATGCAATTCTGCCCTAACTTCACAGGGCCTATGTGCCACCATATAGGTGCGAGTAGTAAACAGGCTGAGGAGGCAAACAGAAGGGTGTCATTTATTATCCATGTTAGGTGAAGCTTTCTAGTGTGGCTGTTTTGGGGTCACTGACACTCCCACTGGTAACCCCTTATATTTACTCTCGTAGGTAAGTACAATAAACTTATTTGTTCCCCGGGTTGAACTGTGATGGAATCATACTTTGGTTTATCTTTGGGATCTAATAAGGAGGGGCAGAAATTGCATGTGTCTTCCCAGGGGAAGACTTCTCCAAACAACAATATGCTGGGCCATCTTAGCCAGGGTGCTTCAGAACCCAAGGTAAGCTTAGTTTTCATAGGCAAAGTCACTAGCTGCCCACTGCACAGCTCCTTACTTCTAGAGGAAGGGCAGGGGCTGGAGATATGGCTCAGTGGTTAAGAGCACTGACTGCTCTTTCAGAGGACCCGGGTTCAAGTCCCAGCACCCACATGGCAGCTCACAACTGTCTGAAGATCCAGTTGCAGGGGATCTGACACCTTCACACCAATGCACATAAAATAAAGTTAAATAAAGCATAAAATATTTAAAAAAAAAAGAAAGGAAGGAAGGGCAGACATCAAGGCCACTTTTCACTGGGTACCAGTTTGCCTTCAGTATTCTGCCGCTTGTTTGGAACCAAATGGTTTCACAGAGGCAGCTTCCAGTCCATGCAGTGGAGACTGTGGCGTGTGTAAGACAATGGGCGTACAGTCAGCAAAGAACCACAGGAAGTGCCTGGGGAAGCAGCAATTAGCTGGTTTTAGACAATGCCACACTCCTCCATAGGGACCATCACCTCCCTTTTTTTCTAAAAACAAAAGAGGGACTGCTGGAATCTTTGAGGCCACAGGGTTGCCCACAGCCCTAACAGGGGAATAATGAGCTCTTATACATTTC
The DNA here is from genome assembly GCA_025134845.1 of Neodon shergylaensis. Classification (NCBI taxonomy): domain Eukaryota; kingdom Metazoa; phylum Chordata; class Mammalia; order Rodentia; family Cricetidae; genus Neodon; species Neodon shergylaensis. Next base: position 3,451,904 of record JABTXL010002731.1, on the reverse strand, counting down.
TAAAGCGTTGCTTCTCAGTTTTCTTGGTGATGTGTGTTTCTTTATCTCATTGTCAGAGCTCAGCTTGAAAGGCTTTGGAATGGCTCCATCCCAGGGAGGCACCGCTGACTGCCTAAGCCTCTCATTCACTAATGACCTAATTAGATTTAAGGTGACCAAAGTGATCCTCATTCACATTTGTCACAGAGAAGTCCAGACAATAATATATTTAATATATTGTTGTGATTATCTTCTGGAGCACAGAGTTAAGGACCAGAATGAAAAAGAAAGCAGAAGATGTGCATTTTGTTCCAAAAAACAAAAACAAACCAAGCCAACAGCAACAAGCAAAAAACCCAGCATAGGGCTGGCTGTTGGATGCTTGGTCCTTTGTGCTTAAATCGGCTCATTTTGCAGATGGTTACAACTGGGCTAGACTGTTCTGTGCTGAGACTGACCTATCTCAGGACTTCCAAGGATGAGCCAGTCAAGCTTTGCGTGGTTAACTGGCATCCTTTCTCTGCTGTCTTGGAGGTCATGCCTGGAGTTTGTGGACTTGAACTCACGGAAAAGCAGAAGAACTTGACGTCATTGCATCAGAACATCTAGCAGGCAGAACAAGTCAATAGCCTTGGTGGAGAAGCAGCACTGTTTTGTCATTGTTGTCGCCTCTGAGGACGTGACTTCTGGACACTGCTGTAGTGCTCAGTCCAGTTGACTGCCCCAGCACCACCCTTTCCAGCTCCCAACCCCTGCTCACTCATGGTGGATGCTGTTTGGAGCCTGATGAATCACCAGGTGATTTATTTGCTCTCTTTTCTTTCTTCTCTAGACTGTACAATTCTGGGGAGTTTCACAGTTGGAAACAAAGTAGATACCTAATGAACCTTCCATGCATGCATGCATGAATGGATGAATGAGTAAATAAACTAGAGATTGCACAGCAAGTCAGGAGATTTCCTTTTCCACTTTTCGTTTTCAGGGAATCCAGCCCTCTTGAGAGGCCAGAGCAAAAAGCTCCTCAGAGTTTCTGTTTCTACTCAAAGTTTTATTTCAGAGGGAGAAACTGAACAAGGAAGTGGTTCCCTTGTAGACTGGGATCTCTGTTGAGCATCCCTTATACCTGTGTCTTTATATGTGTGACCTGCCTTACTTTTGGGCATCTTTCCTTGGGAATACACAGAGGCAGGACTTCTCTCTGGTTAACTATTTTAGAAACATTATAAGCCTATTAGGGATGGTCTTAGTTCAGTTTGTGATGCTCACAATAACTCAGGTTGGGTAATTTGCAAATAAGAGGCTTTTGTTTTCCCATAATTCTGGAAAATGGGAAGTTTTGGAAGAAGATGCTGGCAAGATCTATCATCTTGTGAGGGCTTCATCCTCTAAAGAGAGGGTAGGAGTACCCTACTAGCATGTTAAAAGATAGGTCAATTTTTATCTTTTCCTAAATAGTTATTTGGGGACTAGAGAGATGACTCAGTGATTAAGAGTACAGAGGACACCTGGTTCAGTTTCTAGAACTCATTTGATGGCTGATAAAAGTCTGTAACACCTGTTGCAAGGATTTGATATCCCTTTCTGGCCTCTGGGGGTATCAGGCCCACAACACAGATATATACTCAGGCAAAACACCTATAAACAGAAAATTAAAGTGGTAGTTGTTAAGTTCTCCACCAAGATCCATGATTTCACTAACCCTGGACACTTGGTTATGTTTCCAGTAACAAACATGATTTCCTTCCTTTTGAATAGGTCTTAAAGTCCAACTAGAGAGGTGTTGGATGCCAACAAGTTATATATGCCACTACTGTGCCCTTAGGGCTCCCTTGCCATGTTGATCATTGTTATGTTATGGTTCATATGTGAGATAGCTGTAAACATACACACAAGTAACATTACATGGACTAAGCATGCTGTATTTATGTATTTAGGTATATGTGCATCTAACAACAATGAAAAGAAGGTCCCAAGTTTGAAAGAGAGCAAAGAGGGTATATGAGAGGATTTGAAGGGAGAAAGGGAAAAAGTAATGATATAATCTCAAAAAACAAAATAGATAATAAAAAATAAAGAAAAATTAAAAAAGCAAATAAAATTATCCAAACTAAAAATAAAACAAAGGGGAAAAATAGTTTCCTAATTACAAAAATACCAAGGAAGGACTCAATGGGTTCTGTTAAAAAGACAGAGGAAATCTCTTTTAATTTTGCATATTCAGAAGAATTGTCATCCCAGAACAATAGAGACGACTGAGGTCTAAGCTGTGCAGTAGAGTTGTGTGACAAGAAGAGAGAGGAACAGAGCCCCTAGCAAGGTTGACAGGTCCCTGCCAGGTGCCCCAGGGCCAGAGGAAGCACAGCCACCTGGGAGATAGCTGGACCTCGTCGATGGCCCTTGTTCCCTCAGTGATTTTGTCCATGTCCCTGGAAACCATTTTCTCGAGATAACAAATCATATCTCCTCATGGGGCCCAAATCCATCATGCAGAGCCAGCCCTGTTCCAGAAAAGGGAGCAGAGACCGAAAGAAAAGCACAGTGGACAGCAACAGAGAAAAGCTTGTATTTTTTTTTGTAGTGTAGAAGAATATCAAAACCTTAATATAGACTCCTCAAGGAGGCCACAGACTTCCTCTTGCCCAAACCCCTCCTCAAGATGCAATTAAGATAACCAAGTTCTGCTTGGGGGTGCTGTTGCATTCAGAAATCGAAGCTCAGCCTCTTGGGAGCGTCTATTTACATGAATTAATTAATCCAGGAGAGATCCTAAGCAATTGAGGGGAGATTGTGATTATGTCTTTGATTGATTTGAGACACATCACTTCTTATGCAATTAAAATTTCAACACCATACAAAAAAAAAAGTCTAGTGAAAGTAAGATTCCGAGACAGACATAATTACATAGACGATAACTAAACAGACTGAATCTCTCATTATTTGCTTTTATTAAATTTCTGATGAGATTTAGCATCTATACAAAAAAGCAGCATTAGTGAAACTAAGACACCGGGACAGACATAATTACATGGGTGAAACCTGAGGTGGGAGAGTCTCTCATTATTTACATTTATTTCGTGTCTGGTGGGATTTTAGCATCTTTGAGTCTTTAACCCTTTAAAAAAATCTCATTAAGATTGTCTACGCTTTCCACGCTTTGATTTCTTCGCTGTTTGTCAAGGAATCAAAGCAAGTTTTTATTTTCTGTTAAGCTAGGGAGACTGTGAGGTAGATGCGTGTAGAATGGTGCATAGCCCATCTGCTTAGCCTGTTATTCCTGACCTGCCCCATTCTCTCCTGGGAACAGCCATACGCTGTGATGCCGCCTTCCTTTCTGTGTCCTGTCCCCAGCTTCTTTGGCAGCTGTTGGTCTGTCTTGTTGTTAGACTATTCCTTAATAGTCTCGAGTCACAAAAGTATGCAACATGATGCCTACTTACGACCAATTCCCTGATGGAGGAGGGTCATCTTTCTATCTGTTGTTTCATTGGTTAAGTAATAAAGAAACTGCTTGGCCTCTGATAGGGTAGAATTTAGATAGGCAGAGTAAACAGAACAGAATGATGGGAGAAAGAAGCCGAGTCTAGGAGTCGCCATGATTCTCACTCCTGACACAGCCGCAGGTTAAGATCTTCCCTGGTAAGCCACCTCGTGGGCTACACAGATTATTAGAAATGGGTTAGCTCAATATGTAAGAGCTAGCCAATAAGAGACTGGAACTAATGGGCCAGGCAGTGTTTAAAAGAATACAGTTTCCATGTAATTATTTCGGGTATAAAGCTAGCCATGTGGGCGGCCGGGTGTCAGGAATGTAGCCCGCTGCTCCTATTACAACAATTCCCTTTCTTACTGTCATTGTCGCAGGAATGTTTTATAAATGTCGATATTTAAAGGTCGGTTTTTAGGAACCTCAGTGAATATCATTCTTTATGTACTCTCCCTGGATGTTACCCCTGGGTTCACTTTGATCCATTCTTAAAGGCATGTCAACATTTTATTTTTGAAATTTTTTTTAAGTGTGTGTGTTTTGCATGTGTGTGCCTATAGTGCCTATAGAGCCCAAAGATAAACTGTTCATCATCCTTCAGATCCTAACTCAGTTGCTTAGCCCTTTGTGGGCAACAGGTCCTATGCTAGACAAGAGGGGTTGAGAGAGTGAAGACAGACGCTAAAAAGAAATCCCATGCTAGCTCAGAACTGAGTATGATAGAGGGTTATTTATTTAGGAGTAGACTCACAGATCACAGTCCTCTACTCAAATGGGGAACAGCAATGGAATCTTGCAGTGGGAACAGAGAGGGAACACGCTTTACATCAGCATTTATAGTATAAGCAGCCACACCCAAGTGGGCCCGTAACTGAAAGGCTACTCTCTGTAGGATTTCCTACAGCACGAGAGTTCCCATTTGAGAGCCTAGAGAGTAAATATTGCAAGCTTAGAAAACCATTCTGTGTCTGTTGCAACTCTGCAAGTCCAGGGTAAGCAAGTGTGCACCAAGGAAAGAAGAAAGTCAACAAGCACAACCAGATTAGCCTAACTATTTCCCCAAACAGGTGACAGACAGGTCTGGCCCATCAGGGATAGTTTTCCAGCTGCTCTCATGTTTGATTATTCTCAAAGCCATGCAAAACCAAATCAAACAAACACACGCACACAAGTGAAGCCAACGACATCAGGTATGCCCCCAAAGACTCATCTGTTTGAATACTTGCCCATAGAAAGTGGCACTATTAGGAGGTGTGGCCTTGTTGGAGTAGATGTGGCCTTTTGGAGGAGGTGTGTCACTGTGGAGGCAGGCTTTGATGTCTCATATATGCTCTTAAGCCACGCTCAGTGGGACAGAATCCTTCTGCTGCCTGAGGATCAAGATGTAGAACTCTCAGCTTCTTCTCCAGTACCACGTCAGTGTGCACACCACCATATCAGGCCATGATGATAATGGTCTAAACCCCTGAACTATAAGCCAGCCCTAATTAAATGTTTTCCTTTATAAGAATTGCCACAGTCATGGTGTCTCTTCACAGCAATAAAACCCTAACTAGGACACTAGGTAAGCACTAGCATTTGGGCAAGTCAGCAAGCAGCATTCCTCCATGGTTTCTGCTTCATGTTCCTATTTGGGTTCTTGCCCTGATTGCTTTAATGATGACTGTGACCTGAAAGTGTAAACTAAAGAAATCCTTTCTTCCCCAAAGTTGTTTTGGTCTCTAAACAGAAAGGAAACCAGAACCCCTAGGATTGTTGTGGGCCTGGACAGATGTTTACTTCAGTCTCATGTGAAACATTTATACATCTGGAGCTCTCTATGTATCTAACTGTGAAAAAAAGTAGAACTTAGGACTCGTGGGCTCCAAGAGTCAGAAGCCAAGAGGAGCCACCCAGTGCAAAACCCACAGCCTGCTAGAGCCAGCTCTGTACTGAGGACTAGAATGAGAATGTCCTAGACATTACAGAAACCAGCGTGGAAGTTCCTCAGAAAACTAGAAGTAGACCACATGATCCAGATATCCCTCTCCTTGGAATTTACCTTAAGGACCCCAATTCTGTACACTGGAGATACTTCCAGGTTTATGTTTATTGCAGAAAAACTCTCAAAAGTCAAGCAAAAGGCTCAACCTAGATCTAGAAAAAACTATATTGAGTGAGGTAACCCAGACCCAGAAAGACAAGTACAATATGTACTCACTCATAAAAGTGGATTTTAGATAAGAAGCAAAGAAAAGCAAACCTACAGTCCATGGCCCCAGAGAACCTAGGCAACTAAGAGAGACATGCATGGATCTACATAGGAAAAAGAAAAAGACAAGATCTCCTGAATAAATTGGGAGCATGTGGGTGATGGGAGAGGGTAGAAAGGCAGAGGGGAGAAAGGGAGGGATTGAAGAAAAATGTATAGTTCAATAAAAACCAACCAACCAGCCAATCAACCAAAGACTCAAACTCGGTGTTCAACAATTGATGACCTGATAAAGAAAATGTGGTTATAGATAGATTTCAGAATTTTGTTCATCTAAAAAGGACAGTAAAATTATGTCATCTGCAGGGATATAGATGCTACTAGAGATTATTACACTAAGTGAAGTAAAAGGAGAGATGGGGTTTGGGGAAGTATGGTCAAACATATGTATATGAAATGTCCATATGAAACCCAGGATCATGCCCAGTGAATATACACCAATTAAAAACAAAATGAAGCTCCTTGGCCTTTTATTTTATTCCCTTCAATTACTTTGGGAACTGAAGGGTGAGGTGATAGAGGTCAAGAGCACAGAGAAATCCCTATATGCAGAAACACAGTCCACATTTCTCTCCCTTTGCATGCACGTGTGCCTGGGGAAGCCCAAAGTTGATGCTGGGAATCTCCTTGATCTCTCTTCCAGGCGGGGTTTCTCAAACCAAGAGCTTGCCAATAACCTCTAGCCAGCTTGTTCTGGGAATAATGTCTCCATCTTCTGAGGCTGGAATTACAAGCAGCCTGAGATGCACCCCCCATATTTACAGTTTCTGGGGGTCTGAACTTCAGACCTCATGCTTGTGTAGTGAGGTCTTTAACCACTGAACCACCTCTCTAGCGTCTATTAACCCAGAAAGTCCCTGAGGGTGTTAACAATCTGGCATCCCCTGTCTTTGGTATCAGTGTGTCACAGCCTATGGTGTCTTCCTGGTGGGTGATATACCTTTCAACCTACACTTACGTTTTTAAAAAGGTATCTTCCCAGTCTCTGAGGGCAATAGGAAAGCATGAAGCCTTTCTTTCTTTAGTTGGGATACAAGACTCTGAGTGTGTAAAATTCACCCCTGTCATTTGAGGTGACACTGTAAGTCACCACTGGGGATATCAACACTAGTTTTTATATGATGTCAAAGTCTCCTTCTGTGTCTTAAACTCCTTGTCTCTGCAGCTGGAGGCAGGTGAGAATCAATATCCCTTACCTACAGCTGGGCTTTTAGATGCTCTTTGCTTAGCACACAGTGAGTTTTGTAAACGAGCTAACTACTTACTCTCTCCTTTGGACAAGGAGACATTATCCTTTGTGTGCATTAGGCAGTTTATACCTGTCTTAAGGTAGATTTAATAGTAGGCTGCTTTATTGTTGCCTTACTCACACTTGGATGGGGGGAGTAAACTCTTCCTCAAGATTCAATTCTCCTCTGAGCACATTGGAGAGACCTAGTAAGAACAGAGCCTGCTTTTAAGGATTGGGAAGTGAAGGCATTTCATGCATGGAGTTGTAGGCTTCCCATGATGCACTATATTAGTTACTTTCTGTCGCTGTGATAAAGTACCAGGACCAAGGTGACTTATAGGAGACGAGTTTAGTCTGGCTTAAAGTTCCCCAGGGATGAGGCTATCAAGGCACGGTGGACATGGCAGCAGGAGTTGTGACAGGAAAACAAACCTGGCTGTTTGTGTCATCGGATGGTTTTCGATCACATTCCCCATGCTGCTCTGACCTTGAACAGTAGAGACTATAGACAAAGAGGATTCACGAACACGCAGTTTAGGTGAGTGTCTTAGTTTCGTTCACTGGTGCTATGATGAAAGACCCTGACCAAAGCCATGTAAGGAAAAATGAAAGGTTTCTTTCAGCTCACAATTCCAGGTTATAGTTCATCCTAGCAGAGGAATCAGAGCAGCAGGAGCTTGAGAGGACTCGTCACATGACATCCACTGTCAAGCTGAGAGAGGGATGAATGACTGTACAGAAATGCTCAGCTCATTTTCTGCGCTAGGGGCTGGCACTGCTCACAGTGGGCAAGTCTTCCACCCTCAGTGAACGCAGTCAAAATAACCTCCGGCATACGTGCCCATAGGCCAGTCTCATCTAGACAGCCACTCATTGAGAGGCCCTTCAAGGTGATTCCAGATATTGTCAAGTGGATAGTTACAAAGACCCATTGTAGGGACACCTACCCAAGGAAGTCCTATGTATTAACCCTCAGTGACTTATTTTACAGTAAGCTGAGTCTAACTAAGGGAGAATCCTGCTCGTGCCCAACTCAAGTTTCTTTCACTTCCAACGCAAATGTTAAATATAAACTCAAAATAAACAGATTTCGTCTGTGTATCACCTTCCGCTTTGAACACCCTTTAAAGCCAGGCTCACTATCTGCTTGTTATACATAAGTCTAACTCTAGCCATGAAAGACCCCAATGGCCTTAGCACTTTGGGACTCTCTGGATGACAGTCCTCTTGTGTGACAGGGACATGTCATGGGTAGACCTCATCTGTTCCAGGAGCTTCTCTGGATTTCTTAATTTTTTTTGGATCAAGACCCTTGCAGCACAGCTTCTGGATGGTGTCATGCAACCCAGAGCTCTGTGCACCAAAACTCTGCAGGTAAGATCCTGTAAAAGCTCGTCAAAAGCCTCCTCAAGCCAGTGTTACAGATCTCACTTGGCCACTCCTCTCAGGGCCTCAAACTCACTAGAGGAGGAATCTGAGTCAAAGAACACAAGTCTTATAAGGCCCCCTTGTTGATTTTTTTTTTCTAGACAGGGTTTCTGTATGTAACAGTTCTGACTGTCCTGGAACTCACTGTAGACCCCGCTGGCACTGAACTCACAGAGATTTGCCTGCTTTTGCCTCCCAAGTGCTGGGATTAAATCTGTGCCTCACCCTGCTGCCCAGCTATAAGTCCCCCTTGTTGTGAACGGTTGCACCCCTTGACTGCATGCCTGCCTTCCATGCCTCTGTGTTAGTTCTGGGCCCGCATGAGGGTAGCTAAACTTTGCAGGGCTCTATGCTTCACTCCTCATTTTAGATGTAATTGTGTAGTGAAGAAGCAATGTAAGGAAACGGTATCCTTCAGTCTTGAGTACCTGATGTGGGTGACTGTGGTCCCTGTGCAGACCTCCTGTTCTAAGATAAGAACCCTGCTCTGGGTCCCAATTGCTAGAGACAAAAGGCAGGGGATTCAAAGACCCCATAGCATGTGCTTGCTAAGGTTGCTGTGCTAGCTCTGATCCACAGGAGGGGACCTACTAAACGGACCAATATGTGGCTCTTTTTTATTTCTTAATGACATCATCCTTCCCTAACACAACTCATTCCCAGAAAATTCCGCACAACCTTTTCTTTATTTTGACTTCTCTGTACAGGAGTCTGGAGTCAATAGAGGACAGAGCCTATGATGATCCCCCTAGGAGCCCGTGTTACTATGCATGGGCTTTGAGGGAAACTCGTTCTTTCCAGGCCAAGTAACCTGATGCTCAGCCTTAGGTAGTTCAGTAAAGAGTTGGAAGGTGACTTCAGTGAAATCCAACCTTGACCTTATTAGAAAGTCAGACCACCATCCCTTCACTGGCAAAGAGGAACCTGAAGCTATTTATCCTGCTGACCTCAGGATCTTCCAGGTAAGCATAAAGGAAAAAGAGCCATGGGTAGCTGCAAAGATGTTCCACCCCAGTTCCTCTCTCACTTTCTGTCTTGGGTCTTAGTGTATAGCCCATGCTAGCCTGTAATTCACTGCTGCCTGACTGCTTGCTTGTTTTCTTTCTTTCTTTCTTTCTTTCTTTCTTTCTTTCTTTCTTTCTTTCTTCCTTCCTTCCTTCCTTCCTTCCTTCCTTCCTTCCTTCCTTCCTTCCCTCCCTCCCTCCCTCCCTCCCTGCTTTCTCTCTTTCTCTTCCTTTCTTTTTGTTAATGCCTTTGGCCTCTGTGGATACCTGCATTCATACACATATACCAACAGGCAGACACATACACCTACACATAATTAAAAGCAATGAGATGAGTATGTTTTGGAAAGACATTCACTTTTTATTTACAGTGTGTGAGCCTGCAAGCCCATGCATGCCATGATACACAGAGGATAACTTTGGGGAGCCAGTTCTCTCCTTCCCCCTTGTGGGTCAGAACTAGAGCTCAGGTTGTTAGCTTGGTGGCAAATGCCTTTGCCTGCTGAGCCATCTCTGCACCCTCCTAGTTGTCCCTGAATTTTCTATCCTCCTGCTTGAGCTACCCAAGTACTAGGTACTTGCTTCCTCCATCTGTTTAGATGGAAGTCCAGCATGTCAGGTGCATCCCTAACAGAGTCATTTTGGAATGTGGAAAGAGCAGAAGTTATGGACAATGGCCAGACATTGTCAGACAATGACACCGCCATTTGTCCTGCTTGATTTCATGATTTCTTTGTAAACACTTTCCCAGGCTCAGGGCTGTGGTATTCAGATCCTTACCACTCAGCATGAATCCTGGCAGATACAAGATGTCCACTGACCCTTTCCAAACTAATAACACCCCTTTAAAGAGTTAAATGTAATTTAAATCTTTATCAGTGTTCTATAACTTTCAGCACACTGGGTCTTTTCTGTTGCTGGGCTATTCGCCTGTAGAAAGCAGTCAAGTGCCTTGGACATGACTCAGAATCTATTGCTCATTAAGTGAGCTGTAGACAAGACGGCAACCATATTAGACTGATGCTCCAAAGCAGCAGTAAGTCTCGGGGGCATGGTACAATTATTCATTTGCTAAACAACACAGACACACAATGGCTTAATTACAGTATTTTGCTACGAAGTAGAATTGTAGTGATTTCCCCATCAGTGTATCTCATTAATGAGACTTGCTAACTGTTATTGGCAATAGTGTAAGATGCCCCCTTTTTTAAAAATCATTTTCTAAATTGCTCGCGTCATTTGTGGGAGAGGAAAATTCCCACTCTTCCTGTGGAGGAAAAGCATCCGTGCTACAGAAAATTCTCAATGTTAATTTTTTTCCCTGGGTGTAAGACACAATGGCGTGGTGGGAGAGGCATTTTTGGTCTTTCTCTGTGTACACATGAGCCACATTTAAGTTTTTATCAAACAATAAGAACCCATATGTTGATGTTATACAACAGAACTCCATGAACCCAATACAGTAATGATCGAATGTTGTATTTTTGTGTAGTGGCTCTGGGCTAGTTAACTGTGTGACCAGGGCAAGGTCATCGCAATCCCAGCCTATGTTCTATCACAAAAGCCATTTGCTCACTGAGGAAAATGCACGCATGGTTATATACACAAACACACAGACACACAGACATACATGGAAACATACATATTGTGTATACATGAAAAAATAAAGATAGATAAAAACATACGTACTGGGGACATCTCAGGTTAGCTGTACTTTTATCAGGCTGATGAAATCATGTAATTCAATTAAGAAATACTTGGGAGTGGCTATTGTAAGGAAGGTATAAGGACTACGGCTCCAGGCATGGGAAGAAATTTTAATAAGAAGGAGGTGGCCGGGAAGAGGAACACTCCAGACAGAGGCAATAGCATACTTCATTGAACTCTTAATGTGCCACTGAAAGGCAAAACTCATTTCTTCTAAAGTCAGCAAAATCATAGCGTTCAATGTTCACACGGGGTTTATTTCCTTGCTCTGAGTCAAGATGTTCTGTTTTCCTAGATGTTTCAGCCTTAATCCAACCTTCCCACTTCTGCATTAAGGTAGTGAGAACAGCATGTGAGACGGGCCATGAATGCAGCTAGCAGCAGAGTGTAGAAAAATCCTTCCTCATCTTTCGTATCTGTTGGAAAAACTTGAATTGACTCTGGAGTGCTTTGCCTTGATTTGACAATAATCCTCTGGTAGTTCAAATAATGGGTTTTGGAGACAGATCCAATCTAGATTAACAACAGCGCCCAAAGCAAACACCAACATGCTCAAATTTCTACAAGCCACAGTACAGTAAGCCAAATTGGCTTGTTTTCCTTTTTCATAGAAAGTCATATTATAAATTTGTTTTGGTGTGGAAAAAAAATCAGTATTGAGACGAAGGATGAAGACCATACAGAGAAACAATTGTACTGAGAGATGTATCAGATAATGAAAGCGTTTATGGTACTTAAGTTTTTTTTTTGTGGTATTTTTCAAATGCCAAGAAGGATAAAAGATAGCAATAATTCTCACTCGTTGAGGATGGAAATGAAAAAGTCGTTCAGACACTTTGTAAGGTAGTTTAGTGATTTCTCAGAAAACTAGCTATAAACTCACTATACATTCCAGCAATTGGGTCCTCTGAAAACTCACATCCACACAGAAACCTGAAGGTATGTATGTATGTATGCATGCATGCATGCATGTATTTCTATATCTTTATCTGCACCCCCTGCTTTGTGTGTGTGTGTGTGTGTGTGTGTATGTCTGGAATCAGCTAAGACACATGCCTCTTGACATCTCTGTGAAGGCATTGCCGGGATGAATTAATTCAGGAAGCAGGACCTCCTCCTGAGAAAGATATATACCATATTCATCCACAACTGCCAATACTTGGTAGCAACCAAGATGTCCTTTGATGGATCAACTGGGGTGCCTCGACCAGGCATGTTTAACATTCTGACATCCTGACATGACATCATTATCTGCAAGTTGACACTCAAGAACTGTCTGTGGTGCTTTAAAAAAATATTTTCCCCATTGGCTCACATATTTAACCCATGAGTCCCCTCTGGTAGGAACAGCCCCAAACTATAATCCTGCAAATTCCTAATCTGTCTCTCCTCCTTCCCTAATCTTGTGGAAGGGCAGAGGACAAGTCTGTCTCACTGAGTGGTTGTTGCTGGGTCAATGACAAGATGCAGGCAAGACTGACTGCTCCCAGCAATGGTCTTGCACTCCTTTCCTCCCTTTTTTGTTTGACTATCTGTGGGGGTGAATATTGTCAGGTTGACTGGATCTGGAATCATCTGAGACACAGGCCTCTTGACATCTCTGTGATGGCATTTCCAGGATGAATGAACTGCAGAAAGGAGGACCTCCCCACAGAGAAAGACCTTTTGGCGCTGTCTAGAAGCAGCCCAGGAATGAGGTCAGAGGAGAAACCTGTGCTGCTTGCTTGGCTTTGCATCCTTCTGGTGAGTGTGTCTGTTGTGGACTGAAGGCCAGCAGCTCTCCAGGAATCCTCCAAGCCTTCAGCACCCACATAGGAATGGCTGAGGAGTCCAGCTTTATGGACTGAACAATTGCTGGGTTCTCAGCTTCTCTTACGCAGAAAGCCACTGTTGTCTAGTGTAAGACAATCTTATAATCCTTTTTACAATATATGTTTATTCTATTTGTTCTGCTCCTTAGAGAACCCTGACCAATGTGCCACCCCATCAATACTAGTTGCTCTTCGGAAAGACTCTCAGCTGCTGACAATGCAACCCTTCTTCTTAGCATGTACTACTTCCAGGCCTAACACACACCCATCTGTTTATTGTGCAGGCTGCAGTCCAGTCTGTGATAGAGCAGTGTCCGCTGACAACAGAGATGTTTGATTAATTGCTGTCTCCCAAATCTACAACAGTGCTTGGGCAGAGTCAGGTCTCAGTAAATATTTGTTGAATGTGTGAGACATGTCACGACGTCCAGTCATGTTTCATTGTGTCAATGCTGAAGTGACTATGTGGAAGAGCCAGAGAGGGGAAAAATAAATCAGAGCAAATTTTGAGACTGATACTTCTCAAGTAAAGCTTATGTTTGGCTTGAAAACAACCAACCAAACAAACAAATAAAAAATAAATATAACTTCCCCCCATCTCCCACCTCAGGATTCTTCAGATATGCAACTATACTGGTTAGCTTTAATTGCTGATTTTTCCCAACTTAGAATCACTGGGAAGAGTGTTAATGAGGGGTTGGCTGCCTTGGGTTGGCCTGCGGGCATGTCTTTGGGAGATTGTGGTAATTACATTAGCTAGTGTGGGAAGATCCAGTCCACTGTGAGTAGCACCATTCCCTAGGCAGAGAGGACCCTAAACTGGAGAAGACTGGAAAAGTTAGACCCCGCACAAGCGAGCATATGAGCATGCTTGGATTTATTTCTCTCTTCTCTTGATTGTGGCTGTGATGTGAGTAGCTGTTTAATTTTTCTATCTTGGCTTCCCCACAAGGATGGGATATAACCTGGAATTCCAAGCTAAAACAAGCATGTTTCTCTCCTAAATTGCTTTTTGTTGGGGTAGTTTATCACAGCAGCAGAAGTAGAGCAGCATTAGCCACGCTTTTTTTTTCTTTCCATCTCCATCTTTGTAGTCTCTCTGTTCAGTTGTGTACAGTTGAAGGTACGTACAATACAATCATGCATGCTATGAATGCTCAACTTCACTGTCAGCTTGGATGGATTAGAATCATCAAGGAGTGACGTGTCTGAGCATGTCTATGAGGCTTTCCCCCCAGAGAGGATTAACTTGTGAGGGAAGATTTAACTTGAATTTGTGTGGCAAATTTCATGGTCTGGGGTCCTGGTTTGAATAAAAAAGAGGAAAAAAGGAAGAAGCCAGAAATCTGCTAGTGGTAATCGCTCTACTTTCTGGCTGGGGGTGCAGTGTGATGAGCTGCTTCAAGCTCCCATCGTCTTTCCTCCCTCAGTGAAGGACAGTACGCCTTCTTAAATCATGAGTCAGAACCAAAACCTTCCTTTCAAAAGCGCTTCTGTCAGGCATTTTGTCATAACAATGAGGAGAATATCAAATATTTACACAGGTACATGCATACAGACAGGTATTCATCTCCTTTCCCCATTCCAGTTGAGGCTAACTTTAACCCCTATCTAATAGCTATACAGTTGAGCTAGGGTTTGAGGGACTACCACCCATCTCTCATGCCACGGGAAATCCCTCTATCCAACATAGCGTAATATGCCCAACTTCACTTTAATGATGATTGGGGCCTGCAGAGAAAGGAAAAGAGCTCATTGCATTCATCCACAGAGTGATGATTGGTTGACACTTTAAATATATCAAAAATAAGGATTTGGAGCTGGAGAGACTGCTTGGTGGTTAGGAGCATTGACTGCTCTTTCTGAGGACCTGTTCAGTTCTCATCAACACATGGTGGCTCACAACCTTCTGTAACTACTGTTTTAGAGGATCTGATGCCCTCTTGTGACTTATGTGGGCACTGTGCACACATGATGCACAAACAGGAAAACAAAACATTTATACACATAAAATAAAAAGAAATAAATCTTTAAAAATGTAGATTTGCTGTATTAAAAAACAAAATTGGCCATGAATTTAAACATGGAATACTTTCAGTTGAATGTATTTATTTTTGTTTTTAATCTCAGTGTAGCTGATACAGTAAGTTAGGTGTCCAATTTTCACTAAGTTATTGCATGAAAACTACTGAATCCTTCATAGATAGTCAGATTTCTGTTAAATGGGTTTATTAACAATTTCAATAAAGGTAAATGAGTTTAATTGCTTCAACTTACAAGGTAGTAATTTAAGAGAGTAAGACCTTATTCTCTGCATTAATTTATTCTTGCTCTACGAATTAAGAGCCAAGACCAAGTAGCTTGATAATCCCCTGACAGACTCATAAATGAGAACCAGATTTTTAAAATGGAAACTTGATATAATTAGAAAGCAATTAACTTTCTCTCCCATCCCTGAATCACAGAATAACCAATCCACAGGGGACCTAGCCTTCAAAATAATTAATTTCAAGTAAGATTTTTGGTTTAAGAATTATCTGATTGAACCACTTCAAGTAAAAATGCAGTTATGCCTATTTGGAGCTCTGGTTCCTGGCTTCTGGTGTGTTTTATGCGATGTTTTGGGAGGGGCCTTCAAAGTCAAGTACTCTATCTCTATTCATGCTAAACCGTGTGGCACACTGCCCTGTGGAGGGAGGGGCTTCTGCAAAATGGCAGATGCATTAAACATTGAGTAGAGTATTTGAAAAAGCTAAATGGCAATCTGGTTACAACTGTGTGTGGTGGAGTCTACTTTCTTAGTGTCCTTACATGTCACACTTGGATTTATAGACTTACATAGCCTCAAAGGATGAGGAGGAAGGTCATTTATCTTTAAATTATACTCTTCTTTCTGTAACAGAATCCTGGGCCTTGCTTCCCCCTCTTAGAGAGCCTCGATTCCACTTGCCAGAGTGACAGGATTTCACATATGAAGCCAGGGAGGAACTTAACGTCTTGCACAAAGTCACAAAAATTAGAGACAGAGTTGTAGCAGTACAGCAGGACTTTTCTTCCCATTACACTTGCACTTCCAAATTATGATTTTTTTTTACTTTTGGTTTTAATTCAATTCATCTTTTCATGGTATCCTTTTAACGCTTCCTGATTAATAAAACAGCTGTCTAGAATTTGGGGAGCTTGTGCAGAAGTAGAAGGCACGTTATCTTTTCTTTTTATTCTGTCTGGGAATTGCGTGCTCCTGTGCTGTTCTGAGCGACTCGGTATCATTCACCACTCGGTACAGCTGTGAGCTTTCATCCATAGGTCCCTTAAGATCTTTGTGCAGTTGATGAAACCAAAAATATTCTGGGAAGCATTTCCTAGCAGTGTTTAGTAACCCAAACAGGGATGGTTTTGCAAGTCCCCAGCGTTGAAACATCCTCTTATTTCTCTCTCTGCCACCATCTGTGGAGGGCATGCTTAAGTTAAATGGTGAGCATGCCCCCATGGTGGAGTTAGACTCTGGTGGAATGTGCTGTATAAACAGATCTAAAATGCAAATAAGTATCTTTGTTTCTCCTCTAGCCTCCGGATGAGAGCTACTGTGCCAGGGTCCTTCATGTATGGCATCTTTAGATCTTGGTGAAGACTTGGGGCGAGAGATAGTGGGGAGGAGTTGTAAAGAAAAGCTGGTAGCCACTGACCTGCCAACCACAAGAGAGGCAGTGGGTAGCCTAGTGGACTCATACTTGCTTCTTCTCTCTGTTGACTGTTTATTGTTTAAAGGAAGAATCAGTTTCCTAGGGCTGAGCTCTTTGATGGGTTATTCAGTCATTCACAGTGGTCAACCACACACAGGTGCACACACAGGTGCACACCACACATAGGTGCACATGAGCAACATCATATGGAGTTAGTAGGGTATACACACACATGCACACACACACGGGGGTGACAGACATTAAATGGAGTCAGCAGGATGTGTGTATGTGTGTGTGTGTGTGTGTGTGTGCATGTGTGAGTTGTTGGGGCATCTTTCTACTAGGCAGGTGATAAGATGTTATCTAAGCCTTAGCCAGTCTGGGGAACCACAGTCCTTTTATAGTGACAGTGTATATTAATGAGGCTTATCTTGATGGAAGGTGTGAAGATGACATTACTGTTACCCTTATTTATTAAATTTTCTGCTTCTTAAAACACTGTCCCTGGAGTTTTCCACTTCCTCTGCCCACTGGAGCGGGAAGTTCTCCAAGTAGCTGTCATCAAATGAGCAAATGTCTTCCATTTGTTTTATATTTCATTTTATATTTGATTTTGGGTACCTATTGGAGAAGGTACCTGACCCAGAGAGTACCCACGTAACCTTTCATGCCTTCTATTGGGCACATTAGACACTTCCTGTCAGGAGTAGCTTGTAGGCAGAGTTACACCATTAACCTTGTGGCTGGGTAATCTCTCAGATGTCACTAGTAGCAGCTATTCTTGGTGACCTTTGCCGTTAAATGTGCAATGGACATCCGAGGACTCTAGAGAAGACCCCCCTTCTTTTAACTCCATGACTATTTCTTCACTCTGTCCCTGATTGGCTGTGGGCAGTCGGCAGTGTCTGGTTCACAGCTGACTTGGGTAGATGCTAGGATACTGGGCTGTGGCTCATAAGTCTCAGTGCAGAGTCTTCAATTTTCTGCCTCCAAGGACAAGCTGGGCTCCAAGGTGCCGAGTTTATCCTGCCCTCTTTATTTTTATTGATAGCACAATTGAAGCACAAAGAATAAAACTGGGTCTCTCAGTCTTCCCAGTATTTTGTCAGAAAGGGAAAAAGAAGAGAAGCAGTCATAGGTTCAAGGGAGCACTTGTTCCATATAGGACACACAATCTCAAGTGGGTCCTATTTGTTTTGTACTGCATTTTATATTGATGCTGAGTCCTGCTTGGAAAAATTACCTTGAGCCACAATGTAACACCATGAGCCTTCAAGCCTTCTTTTGGGAGGAACTCAGATAAACACTACCTGTCAAACAAAGATCAACTGGGTCTCCAACCTAGCAGGATGGCTTTAGAAATATTGTTTCTCTTCTTTTTTCTTCCAGTAAAGGATTCTATACAGGACCACCAGCTACAGCCATGCTGGTTGCATGCTGCACATCCATAGAAGGCACAAATCCATTGCTATGTAGCTGATTGGTTCCCTGCTGTTACTGCACAGCTGTGAGGTACTCAGCCTGTACAAACAGGAACAAGAACTCCCTCTCCCTTTAAAACAGTATTTTGGATACTTAAAGTCCCATTAAATATCTCAGAAGCACAGGGTTGATTGCATATTTCCTCAAATTTTGTCCATTATATATAAGCAAAATACAAGGCTTGTTCAACAAAGTACATCCAGGAGTTGGGTGTCATGATGCATGCTTTTAATCCCAGCACTTGGAAGGCAGAGGTAGGCAGATCTGGTGAATTCAGTGTCGGCCTGGTCTATGTAGTGAGCTCCAGGCCAGGCAGGGATATATAGAGAATCTATGACTCAAAAGAGCAAGAAACAAAGAAACAAAACATAAAAATTACATGCAGAAAAATCCACTCATATTTGGTGTTCAATTCAATTAATCTTGATAAATGATATATTTATATAAATAACACCAAAATTGAAAAAAAGGACAGTCATACTTTCTTCAGATATTTGCTCATACCCAGCCACAGTCAGATATCTCTTGTCATCTCAGAGTGGATGGCCAGTTACACAGTTCCGTCCCTTGGATGCCTTCTGGCCTATTGATCCCACCTCTGTAATGGAACAGCAGGGGCTCCTCAGGTGTGCACCAATATTATAGAACCTTCAAGGCATACTCAGTGCCTCGTTCGATAGCAACTGAGGAGGAACAGTGGGGCACAAACTCTGCCACACCCACCACATTTCTCTAGTATCCCCAGACTTCTTCCCAAAGGCGTGAGTCAAGACTGAGGGTTTACAACTGCATACCTCCTGCCAGACAGGAAATGAGTCTTCTTCCTGCTCAAAAAGCAGGAAGGGCTTTAAAAGTTAATTCTTTAGAATTTCATTCGTGGAGACAAAGAACTATGATAGTACCTCTAATTTCCCCTCATCTTCTCCCATGTCCATCTCCCCACTTCATCATCATCTCCTCCTCTGTTGCTGATGCTGTTCTTCTTGTTCAACAATCTACCAAGTCCACGTAGTGTTGCCCATGGGTGCATGGGTGTGGGTTCATCTTCAGGAGTGTGGGAAACCTGCCAGTGTCTATACTCCCAAGGGAGAATGATCCTCCTCCTTCCCTTACCAATAGCTCCTAAGTCAGGGGTGGGGTTCTTTACCAATCCGTGCCAGAAGTTTGCTTAGCTTGAGCTCGTGTGGGTCTTGAGATGGTGATGGCATCTGCTGTGAGTTCATGAATGTGATGGCCGTGTTGTTTCCAGAAGACAGTGCTATGAAGTGACATCTGCAGGAACAATGCAAGAAGCTGACAAAGCTTACAAAGCAGCTCTTGTGGGACCTCACTGTCATCACTGCATTTTAAAGGGCCAAATCGCAGCAGAGAGAGAGAGAGAGAGAGAGAGAGAGAGAGAGAGAGACATCCTGCAGTTCTGTGGTGGAAGGTAGGGGGAGAGATATATAAGGAAGGGATACTACAGGAACCCAAACCCAAGGAACCAAGTGGATGCTTTCTTAAAAAAAATGGCTGCATTAATTAATAAATTAATAAATAGAATTAATTTGCTTTTCAACTGCTTGTAACTTTTCCACATGATGTGGCTTTGCTGTCCTTACCATGGCTGGATTTGAGTTTTCCTTATAGCTGAGAAAGAACTTATCATTTTAGGAGCTTAGATGATATCTTCCCTAGATGTTGTGTTTATTTTACCCACAATGGACCAAGGAGAAGCGGTCATTAGATGTTCTATGCTCTCCAAGAATTCCTTCCTCTCAAGTCTCCAAAGCTAGGCTTACTTTGAGCGTTATCTCAGTTACTTTTCCTGTCATTGTGATAAAATGCCCTGAGAAGAAGCAGCTTTGAAATTGGAGGGTTTATTTTGGTTCAAATTCAGGGGTATAGCCCATCATGGCAGAGAAGTTAAGATGGCTGGAGGATGAGGCAGCTGGTCAAATTACATCTGTAGTTACGAAAAAGAAAATGATAAATCCTTGCTCTCAGCTAGCTTTCTCCCACTTTTTATCTTGCAAAAAGTATTTATTTTATTTTTGATTATGTGTTATATGTGTATATGCATGCATGTGTGTGCAGTGCCCATGGAGACCAGAAGGGGGAGTCAGATCCCCTAGAGCTAGTGACCTTTGTGAGTCACTAACATTGTTGCTGGGAACCAAAATATAGTCTTCTGCAAGAACAGAAAGTGCTATTAACCACTGAACCCTTTCTCCAGCCCCCAAGTTTCCCCTTTCTTATGCAGTTGAGAACCATTCAGGGAATAATGCAACTCACAGCTAGGAGGAGTCTTCCCAATTCAATGAACTGAATCAAGATAATTCTTCACAGGCATGCCTGGAGACTTGTCTCCTAGGTGATGTAGAACCTGTCAAGTTGATCACTTATATTAACTACCATAGTCATTATTATGATCACTGTGGATTTCATAACTGAATTCTTCATGTTTCCAGTATGTACTCTGTTTTTTATACTTGCCATGATATTAGTTCAGATGTTCAGACCTACACAAGAGCAAACCCACCATATCCACATTAAAAAGAAACAAATTAAAGCCCTAAAAATCAGTTAATTATATTTTACCAAATGGCCCTGTAGCTGATTAATATTAACAAGAACCAAAAGAACTTAAGTAAAATAAAAATTAATTTCAATGAGAAGTATAATTAACACCCCCAAATTAAATGCTTCACAGAGAGAGAGAAAGGTGAGGAAAAATGATCTCTTTTGGGGAATTCAGCTGACTTCTCTCTTCTTTGTGAGGCAGGAGGGCGGACTAAATGAGACAGAGTGCGCATTGCACAGCAGAATAACGGCACCACTTTGCAGCTGGGCAGCTCATTTTTTTTTCCTAATAAAATTTAAAAATTAAGATAGGATTGCTTTTCAGTTTGAGGCTTTTTCTAATTCATGCAGCTGCCTGTACGTGAAACTAAAATATATAGGATTGTAAAAAAGCCAGACATGGAGTTGAATTTGATTTAAAAAAACACTGGGAGGTAAAATGCTCAGGCCATTAAGACATACATTATCATTCGTGCAGTGTAGATGCAAGCTTGCTTCTGACGGAGCTGGCACTAAATCAGAACTAGAGTCATGTTCCCAAGGTCTGATCTTAAGTGTGCAGTCTTCTCTCAAACACCCTTCATCCTCTCTGCACAGCAAGCTCCCATCTACCCACAAATGGATATGTGTGTGATAAGAAAGACTGGTTTTATGATGCTCCACACAAAGTATGTCTTGCCATTTTGACCAAATCCCTATGTCATATAGGTATATGGCATTAGAGGAGATTGCCAGATTCTTTCCCATAGAATGACAGGCATGAGAAAGTCAAGTTTCATACATTCCTTGGAGGTGGGTATGCTCTGGTGTGTTTCCAGACTTCTGCCATATAAGTTATTTTGTTTCTATTTTACATGCTCACTCCAGTAGACAGTTATATCTATGCTTGTCCCTGCGTAAGGAAATCTCTTCATAATTCTTATTATGTCCAAGAAAGATTACATAGTAGACATTCTGCATTTCTTCTAAAGATGGCCAGTGTTGATTGGATGGATGCTACTGAACGATGAGGATGTATTAATTGTTTATTGTGGACCAGACTTGAAGCCCTGTGCTCATCATGGCTTTAGTCTAACAATCGCAGTTCCGTCCATGCTTCATAGTGTTTGGATATCAACTTGGTGTCCAGTCTATGTGGCTATTTGGCTAATAAACTGCAGGTGACAGATCTGCTGACGGGTGTCATTTGTCTCTTCAGCTCTTCCTGCTGAAAGAGAGGGACACAGCCAAGACCTCTGGCTTCGGGTTCAGCTTTGCCTCACACTTTGTCTAACAGAGTGAGGCAAGCGTTAACAATGTTGTCCTTGCAAAGTCTGAGAGGCAAGAAGCAACATGTACTTTTGTTTTCTTTCTTGACCTTTGGCCTACTCTCTGAGAAGAGCAAGGAAGAATGGTGTAATAGAGGTATTTCGGAGGCACATGGAAAGCACAGTGGACCGACAGGGTCTTCCTTCCTGTACATCTGAGTTGAGTGGTAATATTTTTTTTCCTTCCTTCCTTCCTTCCTTCCTTCCTTCCTTCCTTCCTTCCTTCCTTCCTTCCTTCCTTCCTTCCTTCCTTCCTTCCTT
>JABTXL010002731.1:3391042-3421576 GCA_025134845.1 Neodon shergylaensis | reverse complement strand
TCCATCCATCCATCCATCCATCCATCCATCCATCCATCCATCCATCCGTGAATGCATCTATCCCTTGGTCCATCCAAGCATGCATCCCATGCATGCATGTGTACACCTATTTGCCCATGCTTTCAGCCATCCATCTATCCACCCACCAATGCTTTCATGCATGCATCAATCTATTCCCTCACTCCATGCATCCATGCATCCATCAATCCATGCTATAGTTCTATAATGCTGACTTCTCACCAGTGACTACTGGAGAAACAGTGACAAACACAGATGAACTACCCATCCTTATAAAACTGCCTTTTAGGAGGCAGACACATGGCAAAATAAGCAAGATATAGTGTCAGATGTCAAGTTCTATGAAAAAAAAAACCAAGAGAAAGTGGAGAACACAGGCAACTGTGTCATGCTCCTGTATGAGCAGGCTTTAAGGGAAGACGTTAAACAAGATTCAGTTGGGAAGGATAGTATACATAGATGCTGAAGGAAGAGAGAAAACAAGAGGAACATTGTCAAGAGAAAAGTGGTATCTGAAATGAGGTTTTACAAATCATCAAGAAGAGTGGTCCTCAGTGGGGGAAGCATCACAGGCAACAGTGGTCCTTGAAGGAAGGTATCACAGAGAAGTTTGGCCTGGAGGAGAGGCATTATTATATCATAAAGAAGAGTGCCCGTGGTACAGAGGTATCACAGTTTAGTGAAGAGTGACCCAAGATAGGAGGTAGCATAGAGGAGAATGGCCTAGAGTGGATGGCACCACAGAATAGACTGATTCATGGGAGAAGGGATTAAAGTGTCATAAAGAACGGGAAGTATGGCGATATGGGAGAAGGTATTATGAGAATTAGTGGCCTATGGTGGGGAAGTACTGTACTGTCACTGAGAACAGAGACCATGGAGGAAAGGGGTGGGGAGGCTGCTTGTTCATTTCCTGGCTGCCCAGACTCCTGAAATAATCACTCAGAAACTATATTATTTAAATCACTGCTCGTCAATCACTTAAGCGTATTTGCTAGCTAGCACTTATATCTTTGGTTAACCCATTTCTATTAATCTGTGTGTTGCCACGTGGCTGTGGCTTACCTGTCTCCAATGGTGGCTACATGGCTTCTCCCTGACTCTGTCTTTCCTCTCCCAGAATTCAGTTTAGTTTTCTCTGCCTAGCCCTGTTCTGCTAAACCACTGCCTGAAACAGATTTATTCATTAGCTAATAAAAGCAACACATAGACAGAAAGACTTCCCATACCAGAAAGGCGTCATAGAGAACAGTAGCCTATGCTAGAAAATACCAGAGCATTACAGAGAACATGGTCCATGGGGGAAAGAATCGTAGAGGAGAGTGGCTTATGGAGGAAGGTATCATGTAGAATGTGGCCCATAAAGGAAGGTATCAGAGTATCAAACAGAAGAGTGGTTCCTTGGGGGAAAGTATATAGGAAGATGATCCACCCTGGGGCTAGGCAGTGTCAATACTTATGGCCCAGCCTACCTGGTGCCAGGAGAATAGGAAGGCCAGAGTATCTGGATCAGAGTAGGCAGAGGTTGGCATCCGATGTCTTCCTCGTGTGCTTTCACCTTATTTTTGAGGCAGGGTCTCTCACTGAACCGGGAACTCAGTGATTAAGTTGACCAGTGAGCTCCAGGCATCCTGCCTTTCTCCTCCCACCATTAAGGTTACAGATGTATCCTCTGGCCCTCATGTTAGCACAGCAAGCCCTGAACTCAATGACCATCTTCCCAGCCTCATCCACAGCACAGGGTCATCGGTTTCTGCATCAAGAGATGACGCTGTGACTGACACAAAAGAAGAAGTGGGGAGATTGTTCTAGAAGATATTGCTAAAGTCCAGGAGACCAAAATGGTAGCTGACTAGGTAGATATGGACCTGAAGACCACCACTAGATTCTTCATAAAATCTGACTTACAAAGGCAGAATTCATTCACAGGATTCACCTACCTAACACTTCTCTAATCCCCATGCTGAAAACTAAAAAAGAATGGGGAAAAATGGTTAATGACCTTAACTATCACTCGAGGAAGTTGGGAAAGGTGCAGGTTTTTTCTAATGCCCCGCTGAGTTTATCTAGAAAATTGGCTCTGAGATTATTTTAAGTGAATGTTTCTTGGGTGGTGAAGGTTGATGGTTCTGGTGAGGTTTTGTTGATTTTGAGTTATTTTCTTGTTAGTGGCCTTAGCTGTCCTCAAAGCCCCTAAGTCATCCTATTTATTTCTAGAAGCCATCTGTTCTTAGAGGAAGATGCCCCACTCTGAAAACTCAGCTTCAAATATTTCTCATGTAGCTGTTTCTTGAGCATCCAGAACTGGGAAGCCTAGGTGTTAAGTTACTCTCTCAGCCTTTAAACAGTTATTTTATTTGGAACAGCACAGCCATAGAAATCCTGTTCTATGCCAGCCCACGGGCAGCACCCTCTGAAGTACCTCTGATTAGACGCCTACACAACTGAAAACACAGCAAAGAGAACACTGGGTTGTTGACATGTCAGTCAATGTCTCACCTGGATCTTTTCTGTAGTCAGAAGGGAGCCTTTTGGTGAGTGGGCTCCTGGGAACTGAACATTGTGAGATCTCCCCAGGTTTAGCTGCTTCTACCACTGCGTAGAAGTGTGAGGGGAGGGCATGCCTGTTTTCCCTTCCTCCTACACATCCAGGACTTTTTCTTTAGTCATCAGGATTGCTGCTTCATGCTGCAAGATGGTGTTCAGCATTTAGGCATCTTGTCCTCGCACAGCAGGGGTTGAGTTAAGGAAGGGGGAGATGGAGTGCCTGCAGTTGTTGCTTTCCTAAAGCAGCGACAGTCCCAGAGACTCTTAAGGATGCTCCCTGGCTTCTCCTTGGCACATTGGTGCTCACACTCTCACACTCACTTGCAGCTTTTTTTTTTTTTTTGACAAAGTTTCGCTGTAGCTTTGGAGCCAGCCTGTCCTGGAACTTGCTCTTGTCGGCCAGGCTGGCCTCAAACTCACAAAGATCCACCTGCCTCTGCCTCCCGAGTGCTGGAATTAAAGGCGTGTCCCACCACCCGCCCGGCTGGCAGCCTCTTTTTAACAGATGTTGTGTTCCTGAGAGGCTGCAGAGAGGACATTTGGTGAACAAGAGAGAGTTAATGGGTATGAAATAAGTATGAAATAGCAGTTATCCCCAGCTCCAACAATGGAGGTGGGGATAACTTTGAGCCCTGACAGCATCCTCAGAGGAGACTGCAGGCTTCAGATAATCTTTATTGATTCTCAACTTGAGAGGATCTAGAACCACCCAGGAGACAAATATCTGGGTATAACTATGAGGAACTTTCTAGATCGGGTTACTTGAGGTGGGAAAACATACCCTAACTATGGGTAGCACCATCCCTTGTACTGGGTGGGTTCTGGGATGAATGCAAATGAAAATTAGAGCTAAGAAATAGTATTCATTCCTCTGTTTCCTGACTTACAGACACATTACAGCCAGATGCAGCACGTTCCTGCTGCCATGCCTTCCCCATAATGATGTACCTACCGTATTCTTGAACTAATGATGGACCATATTCTTGAACTTTGAACACAAAACAACAACAAACAAACAAACAAACAAACAAAAACAGATTTTCTTAAGTTGCTTTTCTCAAGGTATTTTATCATAGAAATGAGGAAAGAAATAATATAGATGGGGATAGTGCCACAATCTAGAGTCACCTGGGAAGAGGGAGCCATACATGAGGAACCACCTCCATCAGACTGGCCTATGGCTAAGTCTGTGGGGCACCTGATTGATGATTGATGGAGGAGAGCTCAACCCATTGTGGGTGGGGCCACACCTGGACTGGTGGTTCTGGGTGCTATAAGAAAGCAAGCTGAGCAAGCCATAGGGAGCAAGGTGGTGACAGGGTTTCTGCTTCAGTTCCTGCCTTCGGGATCTTGCCTTGAGTGCCTGTCCTGACATCTCTTGATGATGGACTGTGACATGGAAGTGGGAACCAAATAAAATCTTTTCCCCTTAAGTCGTTTTGGGTCAGCGATTTATCACAACAACAGAAAAGCCAATGAAGACATAGGTCATTTGCTCCATCACGTGATATGGTTGATGTTGTCACCTTCCCACTGCTGCTCAATCTGCCTCTACTCATCATGAAACAAAATGCTCAATCTCAGCTAGAGTTTAGCAAAAATAAAGGTTGAAAATTCTTTCTGAGCAGGCTCACACATTCCCTGGGCCTAAGAAATGTTTCTACAGGGAAGAGGGCGCAGAAAGAATGTAAGAGCCAATGGACAGGGAGGAGAGCCGTGAAATGCTGTCCTCTGGACCTGACGTGGCTGATGCTCACCCAACTCACAGCAGCCCTGGTCACCTGCACAAGACCAAGCCAATCAAGACTTCAGTGTGGATAGGGAGGGGCAGCTATGGTGCTATTGGGAACTGATGGCTGCTGAGAGAGAAAAAGCACTTTCCTTGGGAGATACGACCACTATTAGGTTGCCCATGCCTTAGTGGACAGCCCCATACCCATGCCCAAGTGGAAAAGACTAATTGGGCCATGGTGTTTTTCATAACAGTGACATAAGGTGGGAGGGGTGTGGGAGTACTAAGGGGATTTGAAGGGAGGTAGTAGTGTATAGATAGGATCAAAACACATTGTCAAATTATGAAATTGGCAAAGAACAAATTAAAAATATTTTAAAAGTCGAGAAATCTTTCTATAGACTCCAGCCAGACATAACTTCTCCTCTGTACCCTACTTTGGAAGAATTCAGCTATCTGTCTATCTAATCTCTCTCTCTCTCTCTCTCTCTCTCTCTCTCTCTCTCTCTCTCTCTCTCTCTCTCTCTATCGGATCATGGTTTTATGTAGTCTTGGATGATCTCAGAATTTGATATACATAGTACCTCTATGTGTGTTTGTGTGTGTGTGCATGTGCATGTGTGTGAACATAGTACATATGTGTGTGAACATAGTGTGTGTGTGTGTGTGTATGACACTCACCTTGAGCCTCTGGTCCTCTTACTTCTGCTTCTTCAATGCTGGTATTGCAGATGTGCACCACCATGTCTATTTTGTGTGTCCCTGGGATTGAACCCAGGACACGGTGCATGCTAGACGAGTGCTTTGTCAACTAAGCCACATCCCCAGTACCAAGCCGCTCTTCATCTTTCAGCATGATGTTCAGAGACATCCTCACTGGCAGCTGTGCACTCTTTTCTAGACCCTATACTATCCTTATGTGTGGAGGATTTCTGTGATGAATGAAATCAACGACATTTCTAAGAATTGTAGGCAGGGAGTTCTATGGTGCTTCAGGCAGATTTGTCAACTCTCCCAATTTCCTCCGAACCACCTCTGACTATAGACTGTTCCACCCTTGGCTAAGGAAGCAAATTACTCTTGAGTAATGATTTAGAGACTCTACTCTCCCTTCAAGGAGGAGAGCTTGCAGATGGATGCAGCGAATTAATACCACCAGCTGCCAAGGCTACAGGAGCTTCATGTGACACGACCTGGTCATCAGAACTGTACTGTGTCTCCACGCTATGAGTTTATGTTCACACTATAGTTTCTCTTTAATAGTTACATTCCAGATGCAGCCAAGAAAAATCAGTGTGATGTGTTTGGAGTGTGGGTTTGACTCGGCTGCCTCTACAGTTGGATATATATAGCTTTGAATTTGACCTTTCTGTTTCTCAGGTCAATGCCTGAGGAGAAGGGTCTGGCTGCATAAGTCCCAGTGATGACTGTATAAAGTTTTTGTTTTAAAGGAATTGTATTTATTATTATTATTATTATTATTAATTATTATTATGTGTGAATATGTGTGTGCAAAAACATGGGGGTACATGCATCAGTGTATGAAAATGGGTGTGAGTGCCACAGTGTGCCTGTGGAGATCAGAGAATTGTTCTGTAGAGGCATTCTCCGCTAACTTTACACGGGTTCTAAAGATCCAGTTTGGCTACTCAGCCATCTCACTATCCAGTTGGACAGGCTTTTGTCTTTGTAACCAGGTGCTGATAAATGACTGATCTCACCAGTGGCGTGTCTTTAGTAAGTGAAGCTGGTATTAATTTATGAGATGGTTTTTCCAGAGAGGCCGTCCTGATTCTTTTTTTTTTTTTTTGGTTTTTCGAGACAGGGTTTCTCTGTAGCTTTTGGAGCCTGTCCTGGAACTCCCTTTGTAGACCAGGCTGGCCTCGAACTCACAGAGATCCGCCTGCCTCTGCCTCCCGAGTGCTGGGATTAAAGGCGTGCTCCACCACCACCCGGCTGGACGTCCTGATTCTTAATTTCAAAATTGCAAAGGGCAAGACCACTCTTCTAAGGAAGCGTTCTGTTCTGTGGTTATGCCTGATGTTCTGGTTTTGGTTTTGTCCTACATGACAGTGTGTCTGTGTCCTACTGCCTCTGAAATTCTTGAGGGTCCTTACACAGTCCAAAAACATTAGAAAAAGGTTGATCACAGAGCAGGCATGTAACACAAATGAATGGAGAGGAGCAGGTGGGAGGGATGTCAGGGGGAGAGAGGACAACAAGGCCCAGAGCACTGTCCTATGTGGACATTGTGTAGGTATTGCTTCCAAAGTGTTTTTGTGTGGGATTGGAACTCTGACTGACCAGAGTTCCCAAGGTTTTTTAGATGTTGGCTATTGGTTCGGTGGCTAAAAGTGCTTGGTTCTCTTACATACGACCCAAGTTTGTTCTCAACATTTGTGTTTTGAGGCTCACAGCTGCCTGTAATTCCAGGTCAAGAGGATGCAGTGGTTTCTTCTGACCTACATGGGTACCTGCGTTCACATGCATAAAACCCATCTATAGACACAGGAATGCGCGCGTGCTCTGTCTCTGTCTCTCTCTTTCTCTCTCTCTCTCTCTCTCTCTCTTTCTCTCTCTCTCTCTCTCTCTCTCTCTCTCACACACACACACACACACATACACACACAGAGAGAGAGAGAGAGAGAAAGAGAGAGAGATAGATACACACATCAATAAAAATCTCTGAGTAGAAAGATAGCTCACCAGTTAAGAACACTGGCTGCTCTTGCAAAGGACCCAGGTTCTGTTTCCTGCACCCTCAAGGTGACTTACAACCGGTTACATCTGCCACCCTTTTCTGGCCTCTTCAGGAACTGCATATGTGTGATGTATATATGTACATGCAGACAAAATATACATATAGATAAACATTTAAAAAAAAACCCTAAAAATAAATAACATAAAGCATAGTTGGAAGGTTGCTTACAGGAGTGTAGGTGAGGGCTTACAGGAGCACAGGGAACTTATGAACAGCTACAACATTGAAGAAAATGTCTATTGCTCCACAACCCAAACAACAACTAAATACTTTATATACCCCCGTGGAGTGGCATAGCCTTATGTGTCTAGTACTCATGGACTCTTCCATCTTCTCCACTGTGGAATTTTAGTGGGTCCAAGCTCATGAGGCTTTCCTGCGGGCAACGACAATTGACTTGACTTTCAGAGAGAAGTGAGCATGTCATGCCCTGAAGACAGAATTCCACAACATATACTAATAAACTCTCTAAAGAAACAAAGTGAACTAATTCAAAGAACAGACAGAAGTGTGTATCTGCAGTGCTTGTGGGTTGTTGTTAGGTGACAATGCCCTTCTTGGAAAGCTTGGACTGTGTTTTTCTCCATTCCTGCACATCCCAGAACTACTATGATGATGCCCAGTTTGAGGGAGCAGTAAGTGTTTAGGGGGTCTCCCCTGGGTTGTTGGCAAAGATCCCGAAGTGTTAATGTCACATGACGACTTTGAATTCCATAGAGATGCACCTGAGAGCCATCATTGACTGGGACATTGAAACACGGTACCCAGGGGGACCCACATTCACCTTTACAGAAATAGACAACAGCTGTAGTAATGAACACTTACCTAGCATGGAATGTGTTATAGGCAATGTGTGTTTTAGAAATACTTTAGTCATTTTATTGTGTGTGTTCTCCAGCACGTGCTCATGATTCGCAAACTGTGTGTGGAGAGGTAAGAGGACAGCTTGCAGGAGCTGGGTCTCTCTTTCCATGACACAGATTCTGGGAATCCACTAACGTTGTCAGGCTTGGCAGCGAGTGCTCTCACCCACTGAGCCATCTCTTCAGCCCCACAGAAGTACTACTGTGCCCTGTTTCTTGTCTTTCTTTCCAAGTTACGCATCCTGTCTCATGCTTATAACACCAGGAATTTAAGAGGATTTCTAAGAATTTGAAACCAGCCTAGGCAACATAGCAAGACCCTGTCTTTCAAAATAAAAATGTATTTCTTGGCAGTTATTTATTTATCTGTAGAAAAGGAAAGAGGGAAAGGGAAGGTGGGGGGAGAAACCCAAGAAACAATTGCAAATGCGGCATGGTGTTTAAAAAGATAAACACTTGCTTGTGCCCATCCTTCTTAATCTGTGCTGAACAAACCCAGGTATTTTCTTCACTATTATTCCCTCCAGCCTATGTAAGCACAGCTTATGCTGAGAACATTTAACTACTCTTTGAATTTATTTATCACATGTGGATATTACCATAAAAAAAGAAGTTTGATATTATGGAAATCTCTAGTTGACATTCCAACTCTCTTAAAAGGGAAATACAACAGAAATTTGAATCCACACAATTTTCCCAAGACAGCACCATGGGCAGGGAAATAAATTGGGCCTGTGTCTCTAGCTCAGCAACAGCTCTATCCACAGTGCTTCTCATCTCTGTATGATCCAAGTGGCCTCACTAGGTACTGGAGTCCAAGCTGATAGCCTGCCTGGGCTGCCTAGACTTTTGCCAATGATACAGGCCTGGGGCTTGTCGGTAGAGGGAATTGGTTTGTGGGAAAACCTGTGGTGAGTTTTCCTGGTTGATAACTGATATAAAAGGGTCTAGTCCACTATGGGGGATACCATCCCCAACCTTATGGTCCTGTAGTACTTAAAAAAGCAGTCTAGCAAGTCATGGGGAGCAAGTAGTGAGGAGTCTTTGTTCATGGTCTCTCCTTCAGTCCCTGCCTCCAAGTTCCTGCCTTGAGTACCTGTCCTGTCTTCCCTTAGTGATGAACTGTAAGATGTAAGCTGAAATAAACCCTTTCCTCCACAAATTGCTTTTGGTGATGGCATCTATCACAGAAATAGGAATCAAACTAGGATACGGCCCTTGCCATGCGTATCTTTCATTGATACTTGGCTGTGCCAACACATGACCACAAGCCTTCTGATGTTCATGGTCAATAGTTAGAAACCCTTTCTGTAGTTGTTATTTTCAGTTCAATTAAGGAGGAATGGGCAATGAATGGATAGAGTATGAGATGAAGCCCCGTGTTCTCAGAAATTAACAGCATCTTCAGACGGGGGTAGGGAGATAAACCTGGATGGCACTTTCCTACAAAGTTTAGCAGGAAGCTTGATAAGGTATGGGAGACCACAGCATAGCTGCTCAGATACTTCTAACCAGTTTATAACATTGAACTAAATTTGATTTCTATATGCAGCACTTTGATGTATATAAATGCAAACAGAAATGTCCAGAGGGGCACAGCAGCTTCTAGTTAATACTTAGAAGGTGTCTTAGCTAGGGTTTCAATTGCTGTGAAGAGACACCGTGACCATGACAACTCTTATAAAGGAACACATTTAACTGGAGGCTGCTTACAGTTTCAGATGTTTATAGTCCATTATCATCATGACAGGACATGGCAGCATGCAGGCAGACATGGTGCTGGAGAAGGAGCTGAGACTTCTACATCTTGGTCCTCAAGCAACAGGAAGTGAACTGTGTCACAAGGAATAGCTTGAGCACAGGAAACCTCAGAGCCCACCCATACAGTGGCATACTTGCTCCAACAAGGCTATACCTACTCCAACAAAGCCATACTTCCTAATAGTGCCACTCCCTATGAGCTTTTGGGGGCCATTTACATTCAAGTTACCACAGAAGTCATGTGACCAGCATGAGTTACAGCAAGCTAAGGCATTTCATCATTGCCTGCTTACCTGCACTGGAAGCAGAAGTGGTATAGGAGGTCCTTCTGTATTTGTGTTGCTTTCATTGGTTATTAAAGAAACTGCCTTGGCCTTTTGATAGGGCAGAACTTAGATAGGCGTGGAAAAGAGAACTGAATGCTGGGAGAAAAAAGGCAGGCAGAGAGAGCTGCCATAAAGTCACCAGGGTCAGACATGCTGAATCTTTCCCAGTAAGCCATGACCTCGTGGTGACATACAGATTATTAGAAATGGGTTGAATCAAGATGTGACAGTTAGCCAATAAGAGGCTAGAACTAATGGGCCAGGCAGTAATTTAATTAATGCAATTTCTGTGTGGTTATTTCGGGGGTTAAGCTAGCCAGGCGGTGGGATGCAGCCCACTCCTTCTACAACACAGAAGCAAGCTGATTATACTGTAGAACTGTGTAGAGGCAGCAAGTTCCATTGTCCACTGGCTGATGCCAGCCTCTGAGTGTGGTGGGGTGAGCAGTAAATTTGCTTGAGAAGCAGCAAGTGGCATGTAATACATTGCGGTGTTTTGAATAAGCAATGTCCCCCATTGGCCCATCTGTTTGAATATTTAACTCCCTGGGTGATGGTGTGTCTTGTGGAGATGATGGAACCTTTAGTATGTGGAGCCCTTGGAAGAAGTCCACAGCTATAGGCAGGCTTCAAAGGTGGCTTTTAGGTTTTTCTAGTCTGACCCCACTTTCATGCTACTCTCTCTGCTCTCTGTGAGGGTTGAAGATGTGACCATGCAGCTTCGTGCTCCTGCTATCTTTTGCTGTGCTTCTCTCCCCCTGGAACTGTGAGACAACATCAACTTGTCCTCCTTTAGTTGTTTCTTGTCATGGTGCTTCATCACAGCAACAGAAAGGTGACTGAAACACACCAAAGTTAGGGAGACTGTATCTGGATTCAGAGAATCCGGGTTTTAAATCCCTGCCTTGCCATTTAGAGGTATAGGAGAAAGTCTCTGCCCATCTCTGATCCTGACCTTTCCATTTGTGATGTGGCATGACTGTCTGCCCCTGAGGACATGTCAGTGTTCTTGGTGTGTGAGGAACAGAAAAGGAGCCCTGCTGATCCTCCAGCTTAGCACACAGATAGCATGCTTGCCTCACCCAAACAACATGTGAAATCTCAGTCTTGATCTGTACCTGTGTTTTATTTGACCCATCCAGCACATGTACATATTAGGCATTTTATTTTCAAAGACTTTCACTTGACATTGAGATTTATGACCTGAGATATTTGAACATGGGGAAAGTTAGTGATGTGGAACCCTGCTGGAGTCAGCCCTTGAGATGGTGCTTTCAACCTTGACCAGATGAGTGTGCTCTGGTTAAGTGGACAGAGATACCAACAAAGACACTTGTTGAACATTTAGATTGCATAACAACTCATGAGGCAGGAACTGAAAGCACCTTTTATAGATGAGGGCATTGAGTCACAGAGAGGTCAAGTGGCCTGCCTGTACGAAGCATATGAAGAAACTGGTGTGTTTCTCCTGTCTTCTGTGTGGATGCTCTCTGACCCCACCAGACAGGCTTCTGTCAGCCATTAAGGTCTCCCCTGCTTGCTTTCTCTCTCACAGCTGTTTTCTTTCTGAAGTCTCCCAGATTACATTTGGTTTGAGTTATGTAATGGCTCATTTCCATTGTCAACTCGACTGGGGTTAGAACCAGTTAGAAGATTCTTCAGGGCACATCCATGATGGCATTTCTAGAGAGGGGTAACCGAGGGAAGACACACTCTGAATGGGGCAGGGCCATTCTATGGAACGAGGTCCCCAACTGAATAAAATAGAAAGGTAAGGAAGTGAGTTGAGCGCAATTATGCATCTCTCTGCTTTCCCGCCACCATGATATCCTTGCCACGATGCACTGTACCCTCAGATTATGAGGCAAAACAAACCATTCTATAAGTTGCTTTTGTTGGACATTTTATCACAGAAACGAGAAAAGTAATTCATACATGCTGTGACCTTGAGGTCCAGCTATTATAGGTCAATCTTCTAATGATGCTTGGTTTGTGGCCATCATGTTCATTTTGGCATTTAGCTTGCTAAATTAGGGCACCCTAGTTCAGAGAGAAATCTGTAACCTCTATTGAGATGGTGCTTGACTCAATCTGAGAACCCCTATCTGCTTTGTTTAGGGTCTTTCTTCCAATAGGGCAGCTCTTTGAAGGGATGGGGAATGTGACCTTTATTCAGAAACCTCCATGGCATTAGCCAAATGGTCTGCGGTTCAGCACAGTCTCAGGCAGGACACACAGCTCATCCTTGGAGGTTGACCAGAAGGTTTATTGCCATTGATTAACAATTAGAGAGTCCCTTGCAGGAAGCATCCCGTTTTCACCAGGGGCTCATTCTCATTTTACTGCCAATTGATTCAGCCTTCTGTTCCCAATCCATGGCTGATGACACAGTCATTCCGGCATGAGCTTTAGTTCAAATGGCATCATTTGTGACCGTGAGGACAAGCCTCTGTTACAGTGAAGTTCTAGCCAATTAACTCTGATGAACTGTGCAGCAGAATTTGTTTTGGACTGGGAAGCATCCCTTAAAAATGACTTAATCATAAAGCATAATTCTAGTCTTCTGGAACATTCCAGGGGGTGTGACCTTTCTCTGTGTGGGCAGTCATCTTCCTTCATTTGTCCCTGACTTTGTTCATCCTGGCAAAATGGCATCAGTATGTATAGAATCTTTCTGAGCACGGACCTGGGGGGTTCTGTTGTATGATACTATTTCTGCGGAGATATGAATGAACATGCAGTTACCTCAGACAGAGGACTGACAACAGACCAACATGCAGCTTGGAGAACCAACGAGTTACCTGGGGTTAGTTACAGAAGCGTGGGCGGCCATACCTAGAAGAGCGTGGCTGACACAGAAGCAACTGCATCCAAACCACTCTAGCCTGGGCGCTGATGCATGCAAGTTGTAATGCTAGAGCTCCCTGCACAAGTTGCAGGCAGATCAATGGTTTGGAGCATCATCTCTCCTCTATAGTCTTCACTGTTCAGATAATGATGTGAAGGAAGGGGCCTTGCATATCTGGTCAGTTTCAGGGATTTCCTGAGACTTTTGAGTTGTTCATTCTTAAGGAGATTCCCGAAGGATTTAATGCTTCAACTCCAAGGAAATTGTGCATCCTCTGGGGCTTGTCTTGTACTCTGATACTACACCTGTCTCCTTTAGTGTATCCTGGTGGGTCTATCCCACACAACATAGCTTTCTCATTGTTCCCCATCATCACTGCCATTATCCCAGCCCAAGCCATTGCCACCCATCCTAGGCCATCAAGCTCTTGACAGGCCTTCTGTGATTTTTTAGCTCCCCATTGGTCCAGTCTCCACACAACTGCCGGAAGCAAAGACCTGTATTTTGAGACCTGTATTTTGCCATCTTAAGTTGACAAGTTAAGATACTCACCTTTGCAGAGCAAGTTCTGGACCTAGGAAATTAACCTAGTGAGACCTGCAGGTTCCAGGCTTTAGAAGCAATTAGCATTTCCGTTGTTCGTTAAGAGTCACAGACCCTCAGTATTTCCCTATCAGCTAGGGATGTCTCCAGACCTGACACCCTGCCCTCCCCTGCCTGTTTGCTATACAACAGCTCCTGAGAAATAATAAAGCGGCAGCTTGGTCAGAAAGCCAGACTTGCTGTCATTTCTCCTGTCTCTTGTCCCCTTCGTTCCTCTTCCTCCAGGTTTTATCAGGGACCCCCGTACGTATCCCGCTGGCTGGAACACACAACTTCTGATGTGATTCTTTCAAGCTACAAAACATGGTTTGAATCTTCTGCTTAAGATACAACATTATTAATCCTAATATTAAAAATTCTTTCAAAATTCCATCATGAGGTGTATCAGACTCAGGTTTCTCTGTCTTTTTTGATAAACATAGACCAAAAACAACTTGGGGATCAAAGGTTTTATTTCATCATATAATCATTGAGGAAAGTCAGGGCAGGAACACAAGACAGGAACCTGGAAGCCGGAACTGAAACAGAGGTCATTGAGGAACACTGCTTACTGGCTTGCTCCTCATTGCTTGCTCAGGCTGCTTTCTTACACAGTGCAAGACTACCTTCCCAGAGGTGGCACCAGCCAAAGTGGCCAGGATCCTCCCCCATCAATCTCTAATTAATCTGATGGAGGCAATTCCCCACCTGAGGTTTTCTCATCCTAGATGGCTCTAGCTTGAGTCAAGCTGACAAAAATCTAACCAGTACCACATATGGATGGATTTAGTAGTTTGATTCTGGGTATCAGTGGCCTCTCATCATTATGCAACTGAAACTTCTCAGTTTAGAAGCCCTGCCCCCATCTCTGTCCTTCAGTCAGGCTTCTCCTGCCTCCCAGTGCGGTCCATGAGGGCTTGCACCAAGGCCAAGATGAGGGCACAGATAGTTTCCCTCATCCTTCAACAGGATCATTTCAAAGAAAATAATTGAAATTGCTTTCCTGAGATCCTCCTTGGAAATTTAATTTGCAAGAATTCATGTCTAAGAGCAGCACACTTGAAAGAAATCCCTGAAAGGCTCTTGGCATCCTTAACTGTAATTCTTCTAATTTCCTGCTACAGACGAGGCCAGCACAGACTGTTGCCCACCTGACATCATAAACCTTTAAGAAGGGACCACTTGAGCCAAACAGTGAGGTCATTATGAAACGAATCACACACCCCTGCGTGCCAGCTGGTGGCACCTTCTAGAAAGAGCTAATAATTGGCAGTGTCCACGAGGAAAGAGTGATTTCTTAGAAACTGAAATTAATGCCTCAGTTCTCTTCCAAAAACAGGCCTCCTACTTCAGATTCAATTCTTTGGAAACCATAGTACAACCTTTAGAACTCCTAAGAGCTTTTAGGTTGCTGAATACTCACATGCTGTGCAAAACCAAAGAGTCACCTTTGTCTATGTATTCCCTGCCTTTCTCTCATTGTGGTGGCAAAAGTAACTGAAGGTTTGCTCTGGACCACAGTTTGAGGGTACAGTCTTTGTGGAGAAGTCATAATGGCTGTAGTGTGGCAGCTGGTCACACTGTAGCCACAGTCAGGAAACAGAGAGAAATGAACTCTGAAGCTCACCCAGCTTCCTCATCTTTATGCAGTTCAGGATGCCAGGCGACATTCAGGACAGGTATTCCTTCTTCATTTAAACCTCTCTGAAAATATCTTCACAGGTACACTCAGTGCTGTGTCTCCTTGGTGATTACAATTTCAAGTTGACCATCAAGGACTACCAAGACAGCTCTTCATGGAAGGGTGCTTGCTATGAAAGCACAAAGCCATGAATCAGAATCCACAGCAGCGTTGTAAAAAGACGAGTGTGGCTATGTACACTCGTTACCCCAGTGGCTCGCTCTCTCTCTCTCTCTCTCTCTCTCTCTGTGTGTGTGTGTGTCTGTGTGTGTGTGTGCGATGGATGCAGGAGGATGGCTGAGGTGTGCTGGCTGCCAGATCAAGATGTAATAAGAGACCCCTTCTCAAGCAGAATATGATAGAAAAGGGCACATAACACCCTCTCTGAATATCCACACACACACACCTGTTCACACACCTACACTCATGTATATCTGTGACAAGACAAGATGGTTGGGCTTATGAACCAACAGTGGTTATGGTCACTGACACAAGATCCAATCAACACTCCAACATGGAGTGGGCAGGGACTCCGGAGGCCCTGCCCCTAGCTGAGACTCAACTGGTAGTTGATGGATGATTGGGGAGGAAGCAGGGGAGTCTGTTTTATGAGCCATATCTGTCTTCCTCCAAATCACCCTTTGCATAATACCATGCCAGGCAGCTCACTCTACACCACAGGAGCTCACTATTCTAGTTTGTTTTGTTTCAATACAACCCCTTGGCTTTGTGACCTGAATAACACTGTTTGGACACTAAAAATTGTATACTAGCTCTGTATCTTGAAGGAGATCCCAGGACAACCTGACAGACAAGCAGGTCTGGTTGAGGGAAGGAGAATCCAGCTCAGGACTCTAGTCACTGGAACCTGCTGGTTTTGTGTGTGTGTGTGTGTGTGTGTGTGTGTGTGTGTGTGTTTGTATCTGTTTCTATACAGGAGCTCATTCCTTTCTTATAAAATCTGTATTTCATGCTAGGCTGCTAGCAGCTTCATGGCTTCCTCTGAAGCTCCTCTATCTAGTGACGTCTCTTTGAGTTTGTTTTAATTAAACAGCTGCCAGTGGCTTGTTAGTCCTGTGGCAACCTGGTGCTTTATTAAATTTTAATTTAGCCCAAGTGGAGTAAGATTTTTGTGCACAACAGAGCAGCGTTGTTTATGAGGCACAAGCAGGATCCCACAAGTTGCTACAGTGTTGCCCATTCAGGTACACAGAGGAAACTGGAGACTCACGCTCAATTAACTGCACACTGGAGCCGTCATTCCTGAGCTGAGAAGACATAGGACAGGGATGCACAGGAGAAACACACAAGGGTTTTGTTCTTAGTTTCTCATTCTGCTTCAGTTCCTCCCACTGAGTTGGGCTCTCAAGTGCCCTTTCTCTCCTCTTCTCCCTCCCCTCCCCTCCCGTCCCCTCCCCTTCCCTCCTCTCCTCTCCTATCTTTTCCTCTTCCATCGCCTCTTCTTCCCTCTCTCCTCCCCTCTTTCCTCTCCTCTCATCTGTTCTCCTCTCCTTTCCTCCTCCTCATCTTTTTCCCCAACTGTCTGTCTGTCCCTCCATTCCTCCTGATGAAGACAGAATACAGACATGTTTGGTGAGCACTCCACCACTAAAGTTGTATCCCTAGCCTTGTTTTTTTTTTTTTAAGAGAAAAGATATCTTAAAATTGTACTTTATGTGCATGGTAACTTTGCCTACCTGTATGTCTGTGCTCCATGTGTGTGTATTACCCACAGAGGCCAGAAGAGAGTGACAGATTCCCATCGCTCTAGAGTTACAGGTGGTTGTGAGTCATCATGTGGGTGCTGGGACTTAACCCAGGTCCCCTGCAAAAGCAGCCATTGCTGTTAACCACTGAACCATCTCTGCAGCCTCCCTTCCTCCACAGCACACTTTTCACTTTAAATTTTGAGTCAGAATCTAATTAAGTTGCCTTTGCTCATCCTGTACTTGTGTTGCACAGGGTGACCTTGAACTGGTGATCCCCCTGCCTCAGCTTCTTAAGTAGCCGGAACTACAGGTCTGCTTCAATGGACCTGGCTTCCTTTTGGTTAATCTGCCTGTTGCCTGTTGCTGTTCAAGGTTTTTTTTTTTTTTTTTTTTTTTTTTTTTGCTACTATCTGTCTTTCTGTCTGTGTTTCTGTTTGATGTTGCATTCTTCATCTTTATCTGTCCTTGAGCTTCATGACTTTCCTCCATTTCTAATCACGCTTACTTTTTCTCTGCTAATTGCTTACTCCTTCTGCTCAGAGCTATCTTCCCTCAATTTATGCTCTTGT
This sequence comes from Neodon shergylaensis, assembly GCA_025134845.1. Taxonomy (NCBI): domain Eukaryota; kingdom Metazoa; phylum Chordata; class Mammalia; order Rodentia; family Cricetidae; genus Neodon; species Neodon shergylaensis. Next base: position 3,404,179 of record JABTXL010002731.1, on the reverse strand, counting down.
TTTACATCTTTTTTTCGTTAGCTTCCTTCTGTAGCTAAGTCCTGCATCCTTTGATGTCCTGTATTACTGTTTTTCCATCTCTCTGTCTCTCCAGCATCTGTCTCAATATCATTATAGCTCTCATTTCTTCTTCATCCCTACCTCCACTCATCCCTCTGCCCTGATCAGTTTCTTCCTTCCACCTCTAACACACTGATAGACGCTGTTGGTCAGCATCCTCCACAGCTGCTGATGTTGGAGAATCTGAAAGCATCACTTCCCCATCATCATTACTTGGCCTAATTCAGAGGTTTGGTATATGGTTAGTTTGGGCTTGCTACAATTTTCTCCCTTCCTTAAGGCAAGCTGATTCTGTTCAGATACTAACCATCATTTACATGGCTATGTGTCTGCAACTGTAGAAATCATTTTTCTTCTCAAAAGTTTCTATTCAGTGGTTTGGGGCATGAGCAGAGTGTCCACTTCAGAATGGAGTGTTTAAGGGGCCAAAGAAAGATGTCTCAGTGGTTAAAAGTGTTTGCTTCTCCTCCAGAGGTCCTAAGTTTGGTTCTCAGCACCCATGTTTGGGCAGTTCACAACCACCTGTAACTCTAGCTTCAGGGAATCTGATGTATTCTGGCCTCCACAGGTACTCCATCTACTTGTGTATGCGTGCATGTGTGTGTATTCATGCACACATGAGTGTGTTTGCTTTAAAAATTGGGTGTCTGAGTGTGTAGGTTCATTCACTTTGGGTCTGGCTTTGAGCACTTTGTGACTTTGTATCTTTCTTGGAAAAAGACATTTCATACTAGTTCTTTCTCAAAGTTTCTGCTTTGGCCTCAGTGTCTCCTTGGACTAGTCTGATCTTATTACCTACCACCTCTCCGGCTCGTGTGCACATTATATTACTGAATCCTCTCCCCTTAAATTTCCCAAACTATCTTTTCTCTTTACTCAAGTATATGACTATCTGATTCTCCATTCCTGATCATTCAGACAGAGCAAGCCTGTAGAACACATGCTAGTATTTCCAACTTCACAAAGGAGAAAAGACACCAGTAGGTAGGCAGTTGTCTGATTGCCACAGAAAGATGTGGCAGAGAGCAGATTTGGACCATCTCTTCTGACTCTCCCTGCAATGATTCACCTTGCAGCCTGGCAATGCAGGGGTCTGTGAATCCCTGTAGCTGATAAAGCAAAGTGTATGTGCTGGTGAGGAAGCCATCGGTTGGGAGTTAGGTACTGTGAATCCCTGTAGCTGATAAAGCAGAGTGTATGTGCTGGTGAGGAAGCCATCGGTTGGGAGTTAGGTACTGTGAAGTTCATGATGCTTTCTGCTCAGCAGCTCTTCCAGTGAGCTCAGAATGCAGAATGTTGACTTATGATTGGCACCTTTCTGATTTTGAATATGAGAAAGACATTGAGGCTAGCTATGCCACAGGAGGGATTCTGTAGTGATAACAGCCGTATAGTGGGACCCAAGCTCAGGGAAACAGGTCCTGCTCAGCTGGAGTGGAAGCTGAAGGGCCCATGACAATCTTTCTCTGTCAGTCATCTCTGATGTATCTGCATATCCCTCCCACTTCCATTTCCCTCCTCATGTGGGAGAAATGGTCACCAGCCCTGTCTGAGGGGACATCTCTTTCTAGCAAAGAGGCAAATAGGCCAAAACTGAACTCTTTTCTGTTCTTTCAGATTCCACAAGGAAATGCTTCCTGACCTGTGTCAGGTCTTCACGTAGGAACCAATCAGTGAAATCCAGGAAGCAGGTGTATGATGGCTGCCAGGCAACCTATGGATGTTTCTCCTAGAGATACTCATAGGAACCTGACTCATCATCTGGGTATCTTTTTGGGACAAACTAAATTCTTTACAACAGAAACATTTCTTCTTAGGGATGCTGAATCTGGAGTTCTATTGCAGTCATAGACTATAAGGTTAACTTCTATATTATTCAGATTTTAGGTGGTCATAGATGTTACCCAAGTAACCTGGTTGGGTGGCTCTGTGAAAAAACATCCCTCTGATTTTATTCCATTCCTCATGTGTTTGGTTTGCCATTCAGAGCTCAAACGTTAAACTCATTGCCAATATCAAGGAAGGAGGATGCTTTTGTGTTGCTGTCTGCCTCTGAGCTTCAAGTGCTTGGAGCATCAAAGACAATATGGGTCTTTGACAAACACAAAACCAGGGTGGCAAATGGTGATTATAAATGAACATAAACATGCTTCTAAGACCTCAGCTCAGATTGATACAGAATGAAGAGCTGAAGGAAAGTCCGTCTCTGTCCCGGCCAAAATTCTGGAGACCTCTGTGCCAAGATTTGAGTTAAAACGAATCCTGCCAAAGGTGAGCAGAAGCAGGGTTTAGAATTTAAGAGCAGTTGCCAGTGAAAGCGGTACATGCAGGAGAAACAGAGAAGGCAGGCTTAAGAGGACATATTTTGTTGAAAGCAAGACTAATCAGAACATCATGCATTTGTTTGGCCAGGTTTTAATAACTGCCATAGCAAAGAAAGTCACTGTCTTTTTTTTTTTTTCTTACCTGAGACAGGGTTTCTCTGTAGCTTTGGTTCCTGTCCTGGAACTAGCTCTGTAGACCAGGCTGGTCTCAAACTCACAGAGATCCGCCTGCCTCTGCCTCCCGAGTGCTGGGATTAAAGGCGTGCGCCACCACCGCCCAGCAAGTCACTGTCTTTTGAGGTCCCATCTGGGACAGTCTTTGTCATGGCAATCTTCAAGGGAATCTCTGTGGCTCGTGTGTGGGGTCCACAAAATGCATGTTGGCGAACAAAGGCTGCTTAAAGTATGTGGGGACTTCATCTGCTGTCTCCTGCTGTTCAACCTCTTAATCACACTTCCTTTAATCCCCCAGCGTCTCCCTTCAAAGAATAGGAGTTTGTTAAGTCTTATGAAACTGACTGATATTAATAGAGTTTACTGTATTGAAATGGTTGCATTCTTTTATTTTTAGGAGTTTATTTTTAATTGTGTGTGTGTGTATGTGTGTTTACCTGTGATGTCCAAAAGAGAGTGTTGGGTAATGTGAGTATTAAAAGCAGAACTCAGGTCCTCTGGAAGAGCAGTAAGTGCTCTTAACTACTGAGCCATATTTTAGTCTTCTGGTTGAACTTTTATTTGGGTACTAATGCTAACATAGATCTTCCCCACCCCAGAAAATGCTAATTGAACCAGCCATGTCAGTGATATGATGCATTATTGATGCTATAACTTTATTATTAAAAACTGACTAATCTAAAATATTCTGTGAGTTGATTCAAAATTTTGACATTTTTTTACTTTCTTGGATTAATTTAGAAATAATTTCAATGAGAATAAAAACATCTAGAGTTTGTTAAACCTCAAGTACTAGATTGAATAGACATGAAGAGAATAAACAACTTTGTCTTGTCCTTGATTTCAGTGGGATCGCTGTGAGTTTCTCTCCATTTAGTTTGATGTTGGATGTTGGCTTGCTATATATTGCTTTTGTTATGTTTAGGTGTGTTCCTCGTATCCTTGCTCTCTCCGAGACCATTGTCATGAAGGAATGTTGTCTACAGAGTTGAAAATGATCTTTACCAACCCCACATCGGACAGAGGGCTGATCTCCAAAATACACAAAAAACTGGTCATCAAAAGAACAAATAATCCAATAAAAATTGGGGTACAGACCTAAACAGAGAATTCTTAATAGATGAATCTAAAATGGCTAAAAGACACTTAAGGAAATGCTCAATATCCTTACCCATCATAGAAATGCAAATCAAAACAACTCTGAGATTACACCTGTAAGAATGGTCAAAAACACTAATGACAGCTTATGCTGGAGAGGATGTGAGGTAAAGGGAACACTTGTGCATTGCTCGTATGAGTGCAGACTGATGCAGTCACTTTGAAGATCAGTATGGCAATTTCTTGGAAAATTAGGAAACAATCTACCTCAAGACCCAGCAATATCACTTTTGGGTATATACACAAAGGATGCTCAATCATAACACAAGGACATGTGCTCAACTATGGTAATATCAGCATTATTTGTCATAGCTAGAACCCGGAAACAACCTAAATGCCCCTCGACTGAAGAATGGATAAGGAAATTGTGGTACATTTACACAATGGAGTCCTACACAGCAGAAAAAATAATTATATCTTGAAATTTGCAGGCAAATGGATGCATCTAGAAAACATCATATTGAGTGAGGTAACCCAGACCCAGGAAGACAAATATCATATGTACTCACTCATAAGTGGCTTTTAGACATAAAGCAAAGAAAACCAACCTACAATTCACAATCCCAGAGAACCTAGACAACAAAGAGGACCCTATAAGAGACATATATGCATCTAATCTATATGGGAAGTACTCTCCTGTGTAAATTGGGAGCATGGGGACCATGGAAAAGGGTAGAAGGTGAAGGGGGAGGGAGGGAAGAGGAGAAATATATATATATATATATATAAATATATATATATTCTTTCAATGAAAACCATAAAAAGTGAGCAAATAAACCCCACAAACAAATACAAGTGTTTGGAGTGTGTTTATATATAGAAAGACTGAGATATTTAACTGGAAATCAAAATACTAAAATCATTGCTATGTTAATATTTTCATTAAAAGTAACACTGTATGTGGGTGCTTCACAGTGTTGTCTTCAGATCATGATGGGGTTCTTGCACTTATGTGCTCACAGCAGCTGGGGTTACCTGCATGAGGCCTGCACAGGAGTAACAGTCAAAACCTCAGCATAGAGAAGGGGGAGTAGCTCTCTAGCTCCCCACAACTCTTCACTGAAGAGCTATCAACAGCTGAAGGTGTAGTCACTGGTGTCATCCATGCTCTAGTGGATGACCCCACACTGATGCACTAACTGCATTCAGCCTGTTATAAAACAAAAGACAGGAAGTTGGGAGCTGCTCATGTTGAGGGGGGGAGCTGGAGAGGGAACTTGGGGTGGATATGATCAATTTCATTGTATACACGAAAGAAGTTCTTATGAATAAAGAAAAAAAGGCATCTTACTCTTTATCATAAAGAAGCAGCGTTGCTCAAGTTAACAGCTCCCTTTGAAGATGGAGATGTATGCACCAGTGTAAGTGGAACGGATGGCTCAAGGAGCTCCTATTCTGGAAGGCTCTTACAGCACAAGTAAAACATCTTACTGCATGTACCTTGCAGTAATCTACCATTTACTACACAGAAGGGCAGGCTGACTGGAAACGGCTTACAATGAGATACTGTACTGGTCAACAACAGTTTCTGGTGGCACATGCCTTTGTGTATGTGTGTGTGTGTGTGTTTTGAGAAAGGGTTTCACTGTGTAACAGCCTTGGCTGTCCTGAAACTCATTCTGTAGAGCAGATTGGGCTAGAACTCACAGAGGTCTGCCTACCTCTGCCTCTGAAGTGCTGGGATTAAAGGTGTGTGCCAGCACCGTCAGGCTAACAACATATTCTGACACCAGTTGTCTTTGTTGATCTCTCTCTCTTTCTGTATGTATGTATGTATGTGTATGCATGTATGTATATATGCATGCGGACATAGGGGTCAGAGGATGACTTCAAGTGCTGGTCATCAGGTGCTTTCAACTTTTTGTTTGAGACAGAGTCTCTCATTGGACACAAACTATACTAAGTAGGTCAGTTAGTTCAGGGATACTTCTGCCTCTGTCTCCCATCTTACAGTACTGGGATTATAGAACACACTCCTGTGATTAGATTTTTTTAAAAAAATATTGTTTGTGTATGAGTGTTTTGCCTGCATGTATGCATGTTCTCCATGTGTGAATCTGGTATCCTCAGAGAACAAAAGGGGTATTAGATCCCTGGGAACTGGATTGTGAGCCAACTTATGGGTGCTGGGAATTGAACATGGGTTTTACGAGAAAGTAGCCAGTGCTTTTAACCACTGAGCCATCTTTCCAGCCCCATGCCTGGATTTTTACATGGGTTATTGAATTCTGAACACTTGAGAGACAAAAACTTTACCAACTGAGTTATTTCCCTAACCCTTGATAGGCTTAAATTCTCTCTAAGTAGGTGACTGTCACAATGTTTAAATATAAACCTGGCATTCTATTTGTCTGAGATCATCCTGTATGTGTGTGCATACATGTGTATGTCCATACGCATGCTTGACGAGACAGGGGATTCCTAGAGCAACATGGCTAGCTAGAAAGCTACATTGACAAACTCTAAATCCAACTGGGAGACCTTGCCTCAATGAATAAAGTTATCAGTTGATCCACAAAGATTCCTGGAGTCTACCCCAGATCTCTATAAGCACACTTGCATGTGCACAACCAGCAGCACAAACAGGTATACCCACACATTGGAACAAGTGCAGACACACATGTGATGCCACACACATGACAAAAAATAGCTTTAACAACTCAGTGTGTATTAACAGTCCTTCAAGCCCTTGACACACTGCCTGAAGTCACTCTTTTGTAGCTGAGTCATGAAGGGATCCAGTGACTACATGGGATTCTCAGCAGATTTATCCCCTTGTAGATGCTAAGACAAATATCTGGAGTTTAAATTATTAACTAATTTCATGAGAATAATGGCAACAAGAGTGACTTCTGCCTCAAGGGTCTTTTGCCTGTTCTATATGTAGACAGTACACAATATTCAGCCAATCACAGGATCTTTAAGATAGAAATCAAAGTCCAGGTGATTTCTGAAGGTAGATGGCACCTGACTTAGCCTACTACCCAACATGGAGAGTTATGAATGTAGCTGTACCATAAACCAGAGACAGTTCTCATAAAAGAGGGGGGGGAGAAAAGAGATAGTAATTTTTTGAGACCTAATTTCATAAAAGATCATCCTCAGAGAAGCTGTCATTTGATCTGACCAATTTCAAGGGTTCATAAAATTAAATTTTGGCTAGAAGAAAGGAAAAAGGAAAAGTAACATACGAGCCATGTGTGCATCTAGACTTAATAGATTCCAGATAAAACAGGAGACTCTCAGTGACCAGCTAAGCCTGAATTTCAGAAAACACATTTTCGGTTACAAATCTTGCACGATACATATCAAGAGCCCTTTCTATTTCCTCAGAAGTCGGGTTTAACTGTCAGTTTCATGTGTGTTTTCTAAACCTACTTCTAATCCATGTATTGCTATGGAGCAAATTGTGACTAAATTAAGTGAACCTGCCAGTCACCCGTAGTTCATTTGCTCAGGGAACAGAGACAAGGGCTTCCAAGGACAAGCTGACATGCCAGAGGAGCCTGATCAATGAGCTCTGGGTTCATCTGAGAGACCCTGAATCAATATATGAGCCAGGGAACAGGATAACTCCCCATGCCCGTATTGGGTCTCCACAGGGACACACAGATGCAACACAAGCCCCCGCAAACATGTGTGCCCTATACACAGATACTCATAAACATACATATCACACACCTTATACACACTGAATGGCTAAGTGCTTAGGGAGATACAGTGATGGGACACATATGTCCTCTTCCCTTAGTGGTTCCTGTGCAGGCCTTTCTTATTGGCCAGCCATTGTCAGAAGTACATTAATAGTATCAACCTATCTGTGCTATTTATGATAGTCAAAGGTAGGAAATGCTAACACCTGTGTTTTATGGGTGAGAAGTCAGAGGGACTGAGAAGGCAGGTGGCTTCCTCACACGCACACAGCTGGTGGATGTTGGGTCCAGGCTCCTACTTAGCAGAACCTCTGAGCTGAGCTCTCGGTTCCTGTTCTCTTACTTTGCCTTGTCATAGGGAGGAGCTTGTGAATGAAAGGATGTCATTCTTGCAGCCTCCTAACAGAGGTGCCAGCTGCCAGGTGAGCCTCCCTCCTGCCCTTCCTTCTGTATTTATGTGTACATGTGTGTCTTTGTTGGGGTTTCTATTGTTGTGAAGAGACACCATGACCAGGGCAACTCTGATAAAGGAAAACCATTACATTGGGGGTGACTTACATTTTCAGAGGTTTAATCCTTTATCACTGTGGTGTGGCACAGTGGCATACAGGTAGACGTGGTGTTGGAGAAGTAGCCAAGAGTCCTACATCTTGACTCGCAGGCAACAGCAAGTAGTCTCCAACACTGGGTGGTATCTTGAGCATATATGAGCCCTCAAAGCCCACCTCTACAGTGACACACTTCCTCCAACAAGACCACACCTACTTCAACAAGGTCACACCTCCTAATAGAACCACTTCCTTTGGGGGCCATTTTTTTCAAACCACCACAGTGTGATATGTGGGTTTATGAGTGTTTGAATGTGATAGGCAGACATGTCTGTGTGTGCATGCACCGCCTCTATGTTTGCTGGTGGAGACCCAATATTGACATTAGGAATTGTCCTGGCTTACATACTGAGTCACGGTCTCTCAGCTGAACCCAGGCTACTCTGGCTCCTAAGCTTGGCCTAGGAATCCCCGTCTTTGCTCCCTGAGCATTTGAATTACAGGTGACTGCAGGTCTACCTGGCATTTACATGGGTGTTGTAAGGAGGCCCCACATCACATCAGTGCCGGGTATCTGAGCTCCAGTCTTCGCGTGTGTATCTGAAGTGCTCTATCTACCAGGCTAGCTCCTAGCCCACTTTTTTCCTGATGTTTGTAACAACGAGCTTTCAGTCCCATCAACAGGAAGTCACATTTTCTTCTCTTTGCCAAGAGTCTTCACAGGAAATGCAAAAAACAATAGATTTGTGGACCGTTAATCTCTCCACGTCTCTCTGAAGAACCGGTGCATTTATGCTTTCATGGCTTAGTAATTATATTGTTTGCCCATAAATTATTGGCTTCCTGGGCAGCAGAAGTCTGTTATGTGATGTGAGATGGTATTTAACTCTTTTCCTTCTTAAGAAAGAAATGCGCATAAGATGATGCTGTAACCAGGAGGGAGCCAGGAAACTCATCTTTGAAATAATTAAATGCCTGGGCTTCTGACTTCAGCAGACAGGGCAGTAATGAGATGCTAAAAGCCTAATGAAAATATGTTAGTGTGTCCAAGTCTTCCCTGCCCCAAGGAAACACTTTGTTCCTGAGTCTGGCTTACGAGTGCTTAAGGGCCACGTGTCTCTTCCATGGCTGAGTGGTCACATGGAAATTTAAAGTGATCCTACTCTTTGCTCTAAAGCGTTGGCTTTGAAATAACCTCCTTGTAGTGTAGCCTGGGTTAAGGCAGAACAGTTGGGAAGAGTTCAGTGACCAAAGCATCACTTTGGCTTTGCAGAGAGGGTGAGATTGGCAGGTGGTGTGTTTTCTGAAAGGCGTCCCCAAAGAAGATGCTTTGAGTTACATGAACTGCGTCAAAGCACCACTGGCGATTCCAGTAGAGAAGAAATAGCAAGGAGTAACATCTGTCACATCTATTTGGCATCTCAGCATTAATTAGGCTCTAAGAGCCATGCATAATGAAAGCTCAAACCTCTGTAAGCCAAACAGGGGATTGGTTGGGCCATGCAGGTGAGAAGGACTTGTAAAGACAGCCACAGAGTTAGGACTGGTTTCCTGGGACCTGGTTGTTTTGTGTCCTGCAACGCTGCCTCTGCTCTGTCAGCCTCATCCTCAGCAGGCTCTTTTGTGCAGTGACCTTAGCAGGGGTTAGGGGTTACACCCCAGCTCCACAGCTAGTGGGGATCATGTCTCTTCCCAATAATTTCACCAAGAATATACAGATGAAGCACAATTGGGTGTGTGATCCATTTCTAAGCAGGTTCCACTGTAGATGTGAAATGAAATATACCAATTAGCCAGCCAAATGAGGTACTTCCATATATGGAACTAGATGAGGGTTCTGTTTGAATGCCAGAGAGACAAAGAAATGACAGAGAAGGCTGGTGCGATTGATAAGCCTCCTATACAAGCCTTATGTCCACTTTATGTTGAAAAGAGATTCCATAACGTTGTCGTCTGACCTTCACACATGTGCCATGGTAGATGTACACACACACACAGCACATACACATGCATACCACACACCACACACACAGACTACACACACGCACACACACACGTACACACACACCACACCACACACAGAGAGATAAAAGAAGACAATGAGGGCAAAATGACAATTGTCCCTTGTCATAGTACACTTCAGTGGTCAACTTAACACATAAAGGAATAAAGAACCTCAACTGAGAAATATATTCCCTCAGACTGGCCTATAGATAGGTCTGAAGGTCTTTTTTTGGGCTGATGACTGCTGTGGGAGAGTTCAGCATGCTGTGGGTGGGACCATCCCTGAACAGGTGGCCTTGGAGTATATAAAAACTAGCTTGAGCAAACCATGAGGAGCAAGCCAGTAAGCAGCACTCCTCCTTGTGTCTTCTTACTCCTGCCCTGACTTCCCTCAGTGATGGACTGTGATGTGGAGACGTAAACGAAACAAATCCTTTCCTTTTCAAGCTGCTTTTGCTCATAGTAGTTTCTCACAATGACAGAAATCCCAACTGAGACACCGTGGCAGAGCAGCTGACTTTCTACAATGAAGAAGACCTAAAGAGAGGAAGATGATAGCAAGATGAAAGAGAAAGGAGTCACAATGATTGTCTTGCCCCAATCTCAAAGGTGCAATGACTTTGACACAAGCTAATTGTTGAGGCCCACTCCACCTCATTGGGCCTTTTCTCCCCAGATCTCCTGGATGCCTCATGCTTTTACAGTGTAGATCCCATCCAGGGTGCAGAGACGTAAGTGAGGCTAAGTGTAGGCGAAGTCCTTGAGGCCAAAGAGTTGACTATTGTTCATTAGGGAAACACATTAATCTCAGGGAAAAAATCGCCTTAGACACAGGAAGGGGGCAAGGTTTAGAGATGGGTTAATTTGAGCTTTCACCCTGTCTCAGACACCATAAGTGATGTTCTTCCGGAATGGAGCACCTGAGCCTGCCCTTCACATAGTTTCTCCAAGCCAGCTTGTATGATCTGATAAACTGATGTCCAGGCTCCTACCTCAGTGCTTCATGTATCTTACCTCACTCTACCTTGGGGAGCAATACCCCGAGGATCCCATCTTTCAGCTAGGGAGGGGATGCACAGAGCAGTGATATGTCCCTGGTTCCCTGGATGGCAGAGGCAGAACAGGAGTGGGAAACCCTGGGTGTGGGCTTGCACACATCCTGTTAATAGAGGCTCCAGTTTCCCAGTGAACACAGCACTGTGTGCAGAGCTGAGCTGTTTGTTTCAGAGACTCTTTCATTTCTTTGATTTCCTCCCCTTGCTTTTGAATTGTCTACAGAGTGACTTGTTTTAAGTAAGATCTGAGACGTTTGAAGTTATTGCTTCTCAGAGATTAAAACATGCTCTCATTTTCTCCCAGTGCTGTGCAAATGACTAAATATGAATTTCTTTATATTAAGAATTAAGGGCTGTGCAAAGAACATTGTAAATAGAACTTGGAAATCGTTTTCTTTCAGCCCGAGATATGTGCATCAATAGAGGCAGAAATGAGAGAGAAAAATCTCTTGATTAAGTCATGTTTTTTCAAGGAATGAATGCAGGTAATTCAGTTAGTTCAAGGCTTTTTTTATTATTATTGATACATATCACTTACATAGCTAAGACGTTATTCCTGGCACTACTAGCAAGGAGGAATACAAATCACATTAGTTCTGAGAACTGCACAAGGATTACAAAGCAAGGGGACACTCAGCGCCCGTGCTCCCTGCTTATTAAACAGGGGGAGTCTCCGGTTTCCATCTTCAAGTGCGCGGGCGGCCTGCAGAAACGATCAGCGCTATTCTTCCCTCTTTTCTATCTACACCGCCTAAATTGCTGTTTGGATTTAATTTGCCATTGAAATCGCACCACCACTTATGGTCTAAGCTATCTCGATAAGAAAAAGATTCAGACTGCACTGAGCTTCTTCCTTTTAATTTCTCTCCCTCCCTCAAGTGTCGTGTTCACCTTCCTAAAGACTGGCACGCCCGGGAAAATAAGCCAACCGAAGTGTCTTGTGCTATCCGCTGCTCCTCAGGCCACGCTTTTGAGCTCCGAATGATTTTATTTTCTTTTCCAAATTAAACCTTTGATGTCCTAGCGCCTGACGATTTAGGCTTCAGTTTTAGAGTAGCTGTTGTCATTAACTGGGGTCTTCAACATGGTCATTTCAAAGCAAAGATGCTTCCAAGCCTCAAATGACAAATGCAGTGGTCTCCCTCTGTCCATGGGGTTGAGTTCCACGATCCTTGTCGGTGCTTGAAACTGGATAGAAGTGAACCTTGAGCACACCTTGTTTGTTCCTACTTAGGTATAGCTATGATAAACTTCAATTTTACTTTTAACTTGGAAGATATGCTTTCCTATTCCTCTTTGGGATAACCAACTAGGCAGTCTCACCATACATAATGATCTTTGAGGTCATTATGAAATTAAACAAGAACTCTTTATTCAGAGGCTTTGTGATGTTTTCACAATGGACATCCAGGGAGGGTGGCTCAGCAGGGGAAACACTGGTGTGCACACATGAGGATGTGAACTTGGCGCCCTAGAACCAACATAAGCCAAACATGACAACACATCTGTAACCCCAGGGCTTCTAAGGTGAGATGGGAGGCGAGAGATAGGGGCAATTGCAAAATTTCAGTTTCTCTGCCTGGTACGTGGCATCTCTGGCTTCAGTGTGCTGCTACTAGCTATGGTAGTTTTAGGCCCCATTACTTTACCCCAAAACTATCCATGACTCTGTATCATATTTCGAATGCCAAGGAGGATCTGTCTTGTATGCATGTGGTATCGTATGGCTGCACACAGAGACCATGGAGACTCTCATCACGTGGACATCCTTGTGAGAGAACAGGGTCACTCCCAACCTGTGGGAGCCCAAGACCCTTCTCTTTCCTCCAGCCAGGTCCCAAGGCCACATCATCTATCCAGAAGACAGACCTCACTTCCAAGTGTCCCCTCCATCCCTTCTTTCTTTAGGTTTTCTCCCTCATCCCTCTTAAACGTTTTATGACAGGTGACATCATCTTGAGTTTATGGACAACGAGGTAACAGCTCTGACAGTTTTTAGCTCCCAGTGGAAGTGGGTCTTGAGTTTGAGTTGACCTTTTGCCAGGATGTGTGTTCTGATGGGTTTTGTGTTTCAAGTCACCCATATCCAAGAAAATTTATGAAAGACAATGAGCATCTATCTATCTATCTATCTATCTATCTATCTATCTATCTATCTATC
>JABTXL010002731.1:3378793-3391032 GCA_025134845.1 Neodon shergylaensis | reverse complement strand
ATCTATCTATCTATCTATCTATCTATCTATCTATCTATCTATCTATCTAGTATCGTGGCAGGGTCTCATGTATTCCAGATTTACCTCAAAATTCCTATATACCCAGCAGATTTCTGGTTTGTCTGTTTCTGTTTTTCTGATCCAGGCATTAGAAATGGGTACCACTACACCTATTTTATGCATTGCTGATGAGATGGAGGGTTTTGTGAGCATGAATTCCAGGCAAATACTCTACTGTGCTATGTCCTCAGCCCTTAGATTTTTTTTTAAGTCAGGTGTATATGTGAGCATGTACTTGCCACAGTGTCCCTGTGGAAGTCAGAGGTGACCTCAGCTGTCAGTCTTTTCCTGTTTGAGTCAGGGTCTGTTTTTCACACCTGCCTACACTAGGTCATTTTCCCTATACACTCATAGGGATTCTCTTGTTTTCTTTTTTCATTTGGCACAGGAGCACAGGCATTCCAGAGGTATGTTCCTGCATCTGTTCTAGAAATTTGAACTTAGGTCCTCACTTTTGAATGGCAAGTGTTTTACCCACCAAACTGCCCCTCTCCTTTTCCTTCCTATTAAACTAGAGATGGAGATGCTAGTTCCTTCCAGCAAGTAGATGATGGAAGGACCTCGTGATTTGCTAAAACTATACTTAATTTTTAAAAAGTTATGTATTGACATTTTTCCTGCCTGTATATCTGTGTACCATGTGTGTGCCTGGTAACCGAGAAAGTAAAAAGAGGGCATTTGATCCCCTGGAACTGGAGTTCCAGTGGTTGTGAGCCTCCGTGTGGGTGCTGAGAACTGAACCTCATTCCTCTGCAAGAGCAGCCAGTGCTCTTAACTGCCGAGCCATCTCTTCAGCCCTGAACCATAGTTTTATGGAAAGCTGGTAGACTGTGATTCCTCTGTGTTGTCAATGAAAACACAACCACGAGAATCTTCTTCTCTAGAAAAGGATCATAGGAGCGCAGCAGACTTAGCCCCTCCCGGGACAGGTGCTTTTGATGGTTTAGTTTGGAAGTCCCTCCCCAGATGAGGATGGTACCCTTCAGGTTGAGTCCCTTCCCAGATGAAGATGGTGCCCTTCAGGCTGAGTCAGTTCTGCCTTATTCACCAGTTCACCGAAGAAGCAGAGATTTGCACCAATCTATAGGATTTCCGTGATCAAGGTCTGTTAGCCACATGAAGCCCACAAATTAAAGAAAAAGCAAACATCTTGTCTAATCAAATAATGCACTACTTAAAGTTAAATCAATATGCCAAGATTTCTAGGCTGAATAAAACATGAATCCCTAATAGAGTTATAGCAGGCAGTCGGGCCTAATGGGCCCATAGTTCTGAGATTTAACTACAAAGATAGGAAGGCAATGAGGACGAGGACAGGGGCGGAGTAGAAGGATGGAGGAAATGCATTCGACATTTGTTCCAGTGTGGGAATGTGTAAACAGAAATCAATTTGCTTGAGCACATTCCTCCTGCCCAGGAAGTATAGATATGCGGCCTCAACCTTTCTTTATTCGTCTCAGTATTTTCTCCCTTTGGGGGGGTGGGCTGAACATTTGGCTTCAGTGTGCAGCCTCCGGTAACAACCTGGAAGGAAAAGCGAACTGGCACAGCTTCCTAGTAAGAAATGGCAAGGTCATGTTACCCCAGTTTCCAATGAACACAGGCAGGAGGTTGTGTGTGTGTGTGTGTGTGTGTGTGTGGTGCACGTGTGCGCATGTGCATACATGCGTGTATGTGTATTTCTTTGGAATACAAGGAGAGAATATGTTTTTATTACTTTAAGTTTAGAGATCCCTAGAGAGGGATCTTTGGCTTAGCTCTGTTTGCCAGCGCAGTCCCTACGTTAATGGGTGGGTGGATGGGGCAGGGATGCTCACTGGGGAGTGAGGGATGCTTCTTGAGGTATGAGTCATCCATAACTAGAATAAAACAGGCTTTGGTATACTGAAAACAAACAGACAAAGCTATGGGAATCCTCCTGTAAAAGGTTTTGGTTTGGAAAATCAATAGAAGGTTTACCCTATTTCCAACATTAACTAACCCCCGGGCCTGGGAAAACTGAAAAGACAGACAGGGTTTCAAGTTATCAGAACATTCATTGAGAGTTTGGTCTTAGAAGAAATGATGGCTCAAATAAGACAGTACTTTGACTGTCATAGGATGACATATGATAGAGCCTGGAACCAATAGCCATTGTCTCATCTCCCCAGTACAGGGTATCCGACAAACCTGAGTCAACTCCTGTAGGACCTGTTAATCATCTAAAGTATCCGGATAATTAATATCCAGTCCCAAAAGGAAAGAACGAGACACAATTGTTTTTGTTGTACAAAGTTTAGCTAATGACATCAAAGGAAATAGGTTTTCTGTCCCTGGAATTAAGAAAGATGATGTGTGTACACATGGCTGTGAGCACGTGAATGCTTAGATTCCAGAAGATGGCTAGAGCTGTTGGCTCTCTCATCTTCTCCCCATTCCACCATGCACCTCAGCTTTTCTCTCAGCTAACCTCTGACTTGTCACTAGTGGGCAGGGCGGAACTTTCTGACTGGAGTGGGGAGAAGCATCTGAGTCACGGGTGTGCGATTTCCTTGGATAAAATGTTACACAAAAATGAGTAAACACACATGAAAAAGAATTAAGGGTTGATGAGATGCCTCAGCGGGTAAACTGAAGACTTAAGTCTGACCTCTGGGACTCTCATGAAAGAAGGACGGAACTGACTCGTGAAGTTGTTTTCAACTTCAACAGGTACTGTGATTTGCATGCATGTGCATGCATGCACACATGAACACACACACGCACACACACATACATAATGAATGCAAATAGAAATAGGTTACTTGAAGTTTAATGTTGGGACTCCAGTTACAGATGGATTGCAAGCTGACAAGGATGATTACCTTTTGATATTTCTTGTGGCATATTTGTTTCATGTTAATAAATAGATACTTGATAAGAAGTTTTCAGGGAACCCAATGTCCTCTGGGAAAGACATCTTGGATCTTGACCAAGCAGATGCCAATCACGTGTTTATTAATACTGTTGAGTAGTGTCTTTCATTGTATGCTAGTGTGACACTATGTCTTGTCTTCCCTAGCTTCGTTCAATTCTTGTCTTGATTTGCCTTATAGATACCCTGTGGTCTGAAATGTAAGCCAGATATTCCCTTTCCTCCCAAGCTGCCTTTAGTTAGCGTGTTTCTATCACAGCAACAGAAAGCAAACTGCAACCATGTTCAAATGAATATGTGTTTACACAATAAGAAAAGATAATTGTCCTTATCCTCACAGAAACCTTCCCCAGATGGGCCATGCTTGAGGAAGCAGTCATTCCAGTGATTTGTGTCTGGAAGACACATGATATGTTAATTTGCAGAGCGCCTGACACGTCCCTGGGCGATCCATCCATCACTCCGAAGCCGCCATTGACTTGAGGATTCTTGCTTAATGTATGATTAAATGGAAGCCCCGGGAACACAGATTTCCTCTTAGTAAGCATCGTGGAGGGCTTCAAACAGGCGGGGAGGCAGACATTCTGGAGGCCAAAGTACCACTTTATGATGCTCATGGCCTACATGAGTCTCTCATTCAGGATGAATGTTTATTGATTTCCTCTTCTCCCCAAAGAAGTAGGAGTGGGATTTAATAATATATTGATTCTAACTCAACTGACCACTATTACACAAAGGAGTCTTTTGTTCAGTTAATGCCCAGGGTGGCAGTAAATTCAGAGAAGCCTGGGAAGTAAGCAGCTTGGGATCTCCATCCAACATGCGTGATGCTACCAGTGATGGCTAATCTTGCTTGGTTTCAGATGGCTACGTCTGGAATCAACCCAAACCCAAGAGCTAGGCATGCCTGTGCAGGATGCTCTTACTTGGATCATTTGAAGTGAGAGGATCCACCTTAAGTCTGGGTTATTTGAAGATACGCCCTGAATCTGGGCTTCATTTTCTGGTGGCACCTCACATAAAATGACATGGGAGAAGGGAATTTTTGCTTTTTGCCTGCTTGCCCCCACTCTTGCTGGCAAGTTCATCTATCCCGCTGCTGAGGCATTCCTTTGCTGGTATTAGAAGCTACTTCTTCAGGATTCAATAAGAGGCTGAAGACAGCATATTTCCAGGAATTCCCTGGGACTCCAGCGTCAGATTGGGACCGACGGCCCAGTCTCGGGTGTGAGAACAACTGAACAACTGCCTTGGCCTTTCTGTAGGGAGGCATTCATTACTCATTATTGGGTTACATGGGCTGCAGCCTATTTATAACACACACACACACACACACACGAGCATGCGCGCGCACACACAAACACACACACACACACACCTATCGTTTTGTTCCTTTGAGAACCCTGACTTATCTACTCTTTTGTTTGGATTCTATGTCCCTAAGAGAGAGACCCCTTTCTCCAACAGGAACACACCCCATGCTGCAAAAGGACACTGAAGAAGTTTATCTGGTATGGGCAGACACTCTGCAACCTGATTACATTCCTTAGGGTGAGTCTTGACTCCACACTTCAATCTCCAGACCTCTTCCAGGCACTGAAATCCCCGTGGCTTTGCTTCACCGAATGCTCCCTTATCTCAACGGTAATTATTATGAACACAAATGGGGAGTCTCAGATACAACTCATTGCATTTTATCCCTATAATTACTTTAGAGATTCCCAGTCCTTAGACATTTTTCTGTGCTGTATTCAAAAATGGTTATCAAATCCGCAATCACCTTTGATCTTAATTAATAATTTTTCTGTTTTCTATTAAGCAAAGTGCTAATGCGTCCATAATGAGTGTGTATGTTTTATATAATAGGTTTATAATTATACACACACACACCCCTGTATATTTTTTTAGAATGCTTTTCTCCATATTCACTGAGATAGTTCTCAGATCTTTAGAGAACACTGAGTGGTTTCAAGAATGTGCTATTGATTGGTGTATTTCCTCTCATCCTCAAATTCAGCCTCTGTCACCTGCATTGAGAAAATGCATCTGAGTCCTTTGAAGGAATTTCCAGTGTGAGCGGGCCCAATGCTGAGCCTTGCCAGGAGAGGGCACTAGAGAGACAGGCGCGTCTGAGAGGGCACTTGGCTCCCCTGCACGTCTCCTTCCCAGTAGATGCCTGCCTGGCCCCGAGCCCAGCTTACAGAATGCAGGCAGCTTCTCCAGTTCCCCACAGGGAGGGTGGCTCCTGCGCACCCCTACAGTGCATGGTGCTCAGACACCCACAGCAGCCTGCGGCTTCCCTCACTTCCCCTGAGACTCTTTATGTGGACATCCTTGCTGGCGCCTGGTCACAGCTCTCATCACCTGTGGCTGCAGGGCTCCCGAAGAGGTAGGCAGCACTTGGGTGAGGGGTTTCCACACACTTCTGTAGTTCCTAGGCCTGGGCCTTAGAGCACACCACTCCGCTAGCCTCCCAGAAGCGGTCAGCTAGCTCTGTTTTTATTTCTTGACAGCCCTCTCTTATCATTTTCTAGTTTACAATCCTGGACATGGGGATGCTTTAAATCCTTCAAACATGCTTCTCCAGGCAGCTGCCGACTCTGTCAGTGTGACCTTCTCAGCAGGCACGACTTACACGCTTGGTCATTTGTCTCCTCTGTTGTTAGATAGCAGCAGTCAGAGGAGGGATGAGGAGTCAGAGGATGGTTTCAGTGGTAGGAACGGTCCATGGGCGTCCTTAGCTCACACTGACCAAACCAGATTGAGCTTGATTGTAGACTCATTTGTGGAAGCCTGTCAATCACAGGATCAGGGAAATTTGCACACCTCGTACATCTATGCTGCCATGCTAAGCCCAGCATCTTGTCACCCTCGTATACCACTTTCTATTTATTTATTTCTTTGTTTGTTTTGTTGCTGAAAAGTTTCTGCACCCCATAAGCTTCTCCTCTGACGCAGCAATCCAAACCAGACCAAATCAAACTGAATTAGAAAAAGCCCGGGCTTAATGGGTCCAAAACTCCTGGATGATCTTCTGGACCCCCAGAGAGGAGATGGGAAAGAGAGACTGAAAAACCACATGTCTTTTTTCTGGGGAGTAATCTTGAGCATCTCGTGGAAAGGGGTCATCATTTGGCAGGCTTTCTGAGATGCAGCAGGGTTTGGAGAGAGATGGGGGTCTGGGTGGAGCTTCCACCAGAACAGTTGTGTATGTGTATTATGTATATGTATATGTATATGTATATGTGTATTTATGTATTATGTATGTGTGGGTGGGGTGTGTAAGTCAAAGGGCACTGCAAGTGTCATTTTTCAGATATTATTATATTATTCTCCTTCCTTTTTTTGAGGGGGGACTTCAGTGTTTCTATCTGATCTGAAGATAACCATTTGCTGTCTTAGCTAGGCTGGCTGTTCAGGGAGCTCCCAGGAGCATCCTGCGTCCACTGTACCCGACCCCGACATAGGCATGTTCTGCTTTTATGCACGTGCTGGGGATTTGAACTCACATCCTCTTGCTTTCGCAGCAAGTACTCTTAGCCACAGAAATCTCCCAGGGAACTAGGATAGGAAGATACTAAAGGCCTTGTGGCCAGGATAGGAGGATCAAATAAAGTTCTACTAGAACACAAATGCTGTCACAGGCTGCCACCCTTGTGGATGGACATCACAGGGGAAAATAATATTCTCCTTTGTTCTCAACCAGCTGTGCTTTTAGGTTGTTCGTAGTTTATTTTTCCAAATGAAACCAGTTCTATGATTAATATTCTTGTTGCTATATTTTGTACATGTTCATTTCTGTTTCTTCAGGCTACAGTCTCTGCTTGCTTGACAGGGTGTTTGTATTAAAGTCTTTCAACTCTTTATGTATTGTTTCTTAGCACTCAAGAGTTTTGAGGATACGGTGTAATGAATGATCCCCATGTCTAGTATCCTTCCCCTCACACTATCTCTGATCAAAATTTTGCACATTGTGGGGATGAAAAAGGTTGCCCTGTGGCCCTGGCTCTGATAAATTGCATTTGCCTCTTTCCCAAAGTAAGTATTAGTCTTGATGTTCAGATGTGGAATTACGATAAAAGGAGACAATTTATTTATCAGTGCTTTTGAAACATGATGCTGAAATGAAACTCTGAAATTATTTTTGCCAGTCTGTATGTTTCTCTTCACTTCCCCAAACTCCATGTTAAAACAAAATAAAGCGTACTGTCAACTTGATAAATCACATCTCAACAGTCTGGTGTGTGTTTCTTTGATTATGAATGGGATTAAATGTTTTTTTTTTCCTGCAAGAGTGACAGAGCTGGTCTACTGTTTTGTGAAAATACAGTCTTTCTGTGTGTGGTGTGTGTGTGTGTGTGCGCGCACGTGCGCCTGTCTCTATTTGTGTGTCTCTCTCCTCTGTGTGTCTCTGTCTGGGTACATGTATGTGTCTCTGTGGTATCCTCTGTCCTCTTCTATACTCTGTATGTCTATGTATGGGTCTTTTGACTTTTGCAACACATCTTGACTGATTTCAGTGTAATTTTTATGAAGAGTGAGCAGCCATGACCCTTTAACATCTTACAGTTTTTTTTTTCTGATCTATTTTGCAGAGTTTGGCCCTCTAGGAGAGGCGACAGAAATGAATGCATACAGAGGGTAACGTACATGCCCAAGGGTTAGCTAATTATATAGTTAAAATAGCTAGACAGAGATTAGGATGAAACAGAAGATGACAACAGAATACTATTTTCTGGCTTTATTTGTTGTCTGTGTGTAAGTCCTAGATCTGAGACAGACCCAGGAATGTGCCAAAGAAGCTGGTGACCCTGGTTCAATCTGTAGATGGTAACAGAGGTAAACGGAGGCGGATTGGGCAGAGCTCTGTTGCTTGCTGTGATATTTCTTATGAGGGCAAAGCTCTACCCACACCCCCTCCAAAAGTACCAATCAAATCTGTGGGTGACTGCCTAGGACACATTAAGGGCTACAAATAGCCCAATGCATTCAATCACAGTGCTCCTCACTGTGTACAATGGCCACTGGAATAGGGTTTTTAAAGTAATATTAAGCAATAAGAAAAAAATCAAAAGCCAACCTATACAATCCTAATGAAGCTCAACTTTCCTCTAATGTTGTGGGTCATGTCAAGACTCTCTTGCCAAAATCTTCAGGGACTTGGAAAAAAGATGAGATAAAATATATATTACAGACTGATTTGTTTTTATAGCAGGGCCATTATTTAGCAACTTTGCCTCAAGTGAAATATATTAAAAGCATGCCTTGGAAAATATGTTTGTTATTTGAACCTAAACAACATTTTCACCTTGAAAAGAAAACCTCACTGGAGATATTAGGTGAACACAATCCGTCTGCAGCTGAGGAGAGTCGTCTTAATTTAGCTTGTTCCTAACAAGTCCAGGAAAGTAAATTCTCTCTATGTCCTGACACTGCAGTGTTTAAGAATTAGGATTGGGTCTGGCCCAGAAAGAGGGAAGGAAAAAAAAAGTGTCTGATTAGTTTTGTAAGGTTTAATTCAAATCTCTGTGAAATAAAAATGTATTATAGGAAGATATTTATTTCACTTTGTGCCTGTTAATCTTTTCTTTTAAGCTTAAGGCTTTTATTCATTTATTTTCTCTCTCTCTCTCTCTCTCTCTCTCTCTGTGTGTGTGTGTGTGTGTGTATGTCCCAAATCCCCAAGAACTGGAGTTAGAGCCATTTCTTGTGGGTACTGAGAACCAAATTGAAATTATTTGTATGAGCAGCAAATGCTCTTAGCCATGACCCTCAGTTTCTTAACACCTTAAGTCAATGAAGTTTGTGCCTGTGTTCAGTGCTGAGAGGCAGACTGTGCTCTGAGATTTAGTAATTCACCATGTTCAAATTCCCTTTGCTTTGAAATTTTACAGAAGTTTCGTAAAGATAAAAATTTAAATCAACATTTACAGTGGTAACTGGAGCCACATAAAAGGACACAACAACCCCACATTGATGTGGGGTTCCCCTCTGTATGCTGTAAATATGTTTTATTACCATTGGTTAATAAAAATGCTGCTTTCAGCCAATGGCTGAACAGAGTAAACCCAGGTGGGAAATCCAAACAGGGATATAGAGAAAGTAGGCAGAGTCAAAGAAATGCCATGTAGCTGCCAAAAGAGACAGACGTGGGAATTTTACCTGGTAAGCCACAACCTTGTGGCAATACACAGAATAATAGAAATGGGTTAATTTAAGATGTAAGAGCTAGTTAGAAATAAGCTAGGGTCATTGGTCAAGCAGTATTTTAATTAATTCAGTTCCTGTGTGCTTACTTCAGGTCTGGGCAGCCAGGAAACGAACAAGCAGTCTCTGCCAACACCACATTGTCATTCAGTGAGTGTCCTCTGTCCTTAGAACACTGAGGCTGGGATTTCAGAGTGGTGTCTGTGTCTGGGTGGATGGATTGAGGTTCAGCCTGCCACCCATGTCCTTGGAATGTGATTTACTCCTTACCTTTGAACCTTTGACATCACCAATTCCCAGGGACTTGACTTTGGCCTTTTGTAACCTACGTTTCTAGAGTACATATGAAGGCACACTACGTGAATGGACAGAAATATTGAGTGAATAAGAGTACACTTGAAATACGATTACATTTCAATTCACAAACTCTCTAAGAAAGAGGACAAAGGAAAACAATGTATAGCTGAAATTGCTCAAATTTTAAATTAGATTAAAATGAGCTTTTGTAAACACAGAAGGATTATCCTTTCTTCCATAAGTCTACCTGACTCACAAGAGCTAAGATTTGCATATTTAATTCCATATATATATATATATATATATATATATGTATATATATATATAATTTGCATCAAGCTAAGTCAAATCCTAATGTATAGTAAATATTTAAGTGTTCATTGAGTGAATTCATGAAACCAGCATAGATGGTCCCAGCCTGAGAAGAAAGCAGAACACTGGCCTCTGGTTTCTGTTCCTGACACCAATGTTCCTAAAAACCCCAGCCAGGCCAGGACCATGGTGCTTATATTTTGTCACGAGAGTGGTCCATGACTGTCCACTTGGTGTCACACTGGTTTTTGGTTCTGCACATCCATGTGTTTTCATGTAGTCAGTCATAGCAACCACTGCAAAAAAAAGTGCCATTCTATGTCAGAGTCATAAATGATGCCTCTTGGCAGGTCCTCAGCCAAGGAAAATGGTGGTCCAATTCTCTACTCATGGTAGTCAGGAGGAAGAGGCAGCAGATGCATGCATGACTCCAACCCAAGTTAAAAGAGCAATTACTAACGTTTGTTTTGCAGGACTGCTTCTATGAAAAGATGCCCACAACAATGCAAGACACGTTTCAAAGACTGAACTGTAGATTTGGATGCCCTGATTGGTACCAGGCAGTTCCTGCCCTGCATTTGTGGACATAAATAAAAAGGTTGGATTTTTTGTTGTTGTCTATGAAGCTGTTAGTATCAAAGACACAAAAATCCTGAACACATATTTGCTGCCTTCAGCCAAATACCTCCATCATTTCTAAGTGGCCAGGAAACCACTTTCATTACACAGCCATATGCTGAGACCACCTGTGTTGTACATATTTAGCATGTTCTGCTTTTTCTAATTTTAATCAATTTATTTAAAGGAAACTTTCTGTCAGCGCCATAAATAACCAGTCAGATTTTTTCCATAACCCAGAATTAAGCTAGGATTAAATCAGAGCACATGACTAAGCCATGTAGTTGCATTCTCTCTCTGTGGTTGCAGGTTTCTGCCATCATCGCCAAGAAAGGGTAAGTCCAGCATTGCAGATCCTAGCCTCAGAGGCTCTTCCTTCAGGTCGTGAGAATCAGATGTAGGGAAGGAGAATAGGGAAGGGATAACCAGCACAGAGACAGTCAGTGCTACTTAACCCTGAGTCCATGCATCATCACCTACCACCCTCCAGCTATGTGACCTTAGAAGCTGCTATTAAGCATGGCCAAACTTGCTGAGGAATGTACACGGGTTCCTGACAGCTTTTGAGCCGTGTGATGGAAAGAATGTGGGTTTCAAAGCCAACTGGATTGATGGTAGCATTTATGCCAACACTTGGTAGACTGAGGCAGGAGGGTTGCTCTGAGTTCAAAGCTACCTGAGGCTACCTAGTGAGGGCCAGAACAATCTGGCATATATAAGAGACTGTCTCAAAGTCAAACCAATTTAAAAATTAAAAAGAAGGAAAGTGAAGAAAAATTACATTCCAAACTACTGTCCATGTGAAGATGGTTATTAGAACTCCACTTGATGCTCAGTTTCTTGTGTGTTAATAGAATAATATTTATGTCAGCAATGTTGAGACAATCATTACAAATAAGCGAAGAAAAAAGATAAGCACAAAGGAGAGAGGGTGGCCAGGCTTGAGCTCCCCTTGTTCTGAATCACTGTGTGACCTTTGAAGAGTTACCCAGCCTCTCTGTGCCTTGCTCCCTTTTGCACAGGCACAATAAAATACTGATCCCTTTGTGGTAAAGTCTTGTGCAAAAACTGAACAATCAAGCCTGTGGTACACAGGTCTGGTTCTTACAATGCATATCACAGAACAGGTCCATCAGTCTTAGCAGCATTAAGCTGTTATTACTCCCATGCTCTCAGACTGAGTCTGTGTTCACCACGATTTTTAGATTAGTCAGCAGAAGATGTAGGGCCAATAGTTTTGGAGGAAGTTGTGTGTAGTTTATGTCTAAAACAGAGAAGCAGGACAGAGTTTCACAGTCACCGAGAAAGGTCATGAACATCCCTCAAAAGGGCAAAGGGTTATCCTAAAATGGTGGCTCTGTTTGTGGTTTCCAGCTCAGAAGCAGTAAATGACCTGTGGTTCCAGGAGGAGCCAGACTCTATGACTGCAAAGCTTGAGCCAGGCTCTATGACTGCAAAGCTTGTCTTTGTTTCTGTAGGGATCAAGCATTAATGAATAGAATCGGAGGCTGAAACAGTTTTGAGGAATGATTAATCATTTCAGGGCTTCTAAAATACCAGACAAGAGGGCACTGGCCAGTCACATATAATTTACAAAGAGGAAATTTACTCAGGAAGGAGACAACATTCAAAAGACCTTGACTGGAAGTTGAGGAAATAAATGTAAGTGATGGATTTGAAAGGAACAAACACAGAGGGAGGGCTCAGATCTGTCATCAGAACATATATTAGGATTAAAGAGGATGACTGGGGCCTGAAGGAGATGACCAGGGACTGAAGGGGATGACCAGGGATCTGAAGGGATCACTGGGGCCTGAAGGGGATGACTGGGGTCTGAGGGGATGACTGGGGT